>SMGT01000511.1:60510-70988 GCA_004794575.1 Lanistes nyassanus | reverse complement strand
GGGGGGGGGTATTTGTTGCTTAACGTCCAGCTGCAAACTATGTGCATATCAGGACGGTATCTTTTCTCCCGGGAAATGCCTGGTGGGTGGGTGGGGGTTGGACAGACTCCGAGGTGTTTGATTACGAAATTATGACGTGACAGGCGCCGCGATCGGACCTGTCGGTCAAACCAGGACACCAGCGCCTGCCGGACACCAGCGCCTGCCGGACACCAGCGCCTGCCGGACACCAGCGCCTGCCGGACACCAGCGCCTGGCGGACTCTCAGTCCTCACCATTCTCCCCCCCCCATCCCCAACAACACCCACCAACCCAAATTGTGCATTCCATCGAAGCAATCCCCTTTCACACCCACTCCGTGTAATAACGCCAAAAATCACTGCGAAACTTCGTTGGCAACATGACTGATGAATCAGAAAGAGGATGGCAGAAGCTAGAGGGGTGGAGGATAAGGGTGGGAGAAGGATGGGTTGTGTGCAGTATCCTGATCGAACATGCAAAGTGGTGGTGCATCATCAAGTCTAATTAATACAGGACTCAGTGACCAGGCAGCAGCCCGTCAGTCAGGTCTGCGAGGCGTCTGTGTGATGTCAGTTTCACGGCAGTTCCGGGGCCGGCCGACTTGAGGTCAGAAAGGGTCAGGAGAGGGGAGGGGCGGACACGTGGGGGAGCGGGTGTCGGGCTAGACAAACAGGCCTGTAGCGAGTGTCGGCAGAGGTCTGCGACTGGCGGGGCGCGGTGACTCAGGCACGATCAGAGCATGACGCCACCAGGAGTTCTGAGAAAGAAACACAGTCAGGAGTGACCAGCTGCAGTCATGCATGACGGAGCGATAACGTACGTCATCATGTTGGCGAAAATGTGCCCGAAAATGTGTGTTTACGAAAAGACAACAACTGTTTATCTTGCATAAATACCGAAGAGTTTTATCAAATGCCTCTGGTCCATCTTTTATACTACAAAACCACCACCACCATCATCGTCGTCGTCGTTGTCCTCGTCATCATAATCATTATCATTGTCATCACCCGTGTAATTGGGGGCATGTTAGAGCCCTTGCGCAGACTGAAGGCAGACCCGTCATTCCGCCAGGCAACACCGCCTTCAGCGACCCAACGACAAGCGGTGTGCTGGGCGAGGAGAAAATTGATCAATTGTCGTTGTCGCTGATTTTGATTCCTGTTACACGTCCTCTTCGACCTCAATCAACGACCCAGTGGCCCTTCAAACTCACCCACCCACCCCTCGACTTCCCCTCACCCCTCCAGCGCTGCGGTCGCTGCAGTTTCCCGAACCGTCTTCAGCCCACTGTTTTTTTGTTAATTCCTCATTATTTGTTCTGCGCGTGAGAGACACGCGAATAGCACGCGCTGTTCTTTCTCTCCGTTTCGCTACACTCAGTTTTTTGTTTGGGGGGGAGGGAGGGGCTTGAACTTCCTGCTATTTACTTGTTCTCTACGTTGATACTACGTCCATAATCCTATGCTCTCTAACACATTCCCTACTCCCCTACTCTGTCCATAATCCCATGCTCTCTAACACATTCCCTACTCCCCTACTCTGTCCACAATCCTATGCTCTCTAACACATTCCCTACTTCCCTACTCTGTCCATAGTCCCATGCTCTCTAGCACATTCCCTACTTCCCTACTCTGTCCATAGTCCCTTTCCCTACATTCGAAGGGGGAGGGGTGAGGGAACGACTGGATCCGACGCATTGTTTTTCAATTGCAAGATGGCATCACCAGAAAAATGACTCAGTCTGGACTTTTTCAGATTTTATGTCTGGGAGAGGTGCCAAGGTACAAGCAGTCCCGTCTTCGAAATAAAAATGGAAGGGGTAGGGAAGAAAAGAAAAAGCCCCATAGCGCAAAGCCTACAAAAAGACAGAAAAAAACTATGTTTCACAAATCATGTGGCAGTCTTCAGAGAGTTGTTGGTATCCCAGCGATCTTCTCTCGACAAACGCCTAGTGGGTCAAGCAGGAACGACAGCTGCGAGTCTTTGTGAGGATCGTCCAGATCTCGGTGGTTCCCGCACGCAAAACAGCAGAGCGGCCCACAGCAATCCATTTCTCTCCATACAATCAGTTCTGCTACACCAGCAACAAAGGCAAACAGTAGCCCTCCACCCCCCCCCACACACACACACCACCACCATCTCGCTTGCCGCAGGAACTGGGAACGACAGGGAGGGGAGGAGGCGGTATGAACTCACAGTAAGGGTACGGTGCGGGGCGGCCCCAAGCCAAACACTTGATGCACATCGCGCAGGTAGACCTGTTGATGAGACACGCCAGGTACAGGTGTATGTCTTGATATAAAAATGCTGCGGGAATGTAGCTGTTCATGACCATGGAAAAGCCGTACGGCTAGGTACAGGGTATGGGTACAATGCTGTTGTATTAAATCCATCCGCTGCCTACAAAATGCTAAACTTTAATAATCATATACTGATATGCATGCTAAAATTATATTTTGCACTTGCGAATACTGTTGTGTGCCCATTAGACAGCAATGTCAAACGTACTAGTATCGCCAACCTTGCGTGTGTCCTCCCTGTCAGTCATGGGCTGAGTTCTACACTGAATAAATGTGAAGTGTCACAGAAAAAAGAACAATGCTTTTGCCCCCTACTCCCCATTCATTTCACACAGTTAACTCATACACACAAATTTTATGAACGCTGAAAGGGTCATTTTCACCAACGTTTACGGACAAGGTACATCGCGTGACCCGTCTGAAAAAAGCGCCAGTTGATTTAGCTGACATGGAGCACAGCAGCAGTCTTCTGGTTGAAATGCACAATCAATGAGCAGGACATAACTTTTTTTTAACGAATCGTTCAATAACCACAGTAGGTTTGAAGACAAACACGGAAAAACATGCAACGTCCCCGACGAGCGGACAGGTAGAGGGCAAGAGGCAGACTCCGCCCTTTCCCTACCTGCATCACCAGCAATCATCACCTGCAGTTTTGGTTCCCTGGCACACCTACAACTCCTCTCAGGAGTGGTACCAGACCACTCTGTAGGCGCCACCTGCTCACTGCCACGTGCATGTTGCAATCTGATCTCATACCTTTCTTCCCTGAGGGGTGGAGGGGAGGGTCACGGCGAAGTCCTGTACCTTGCAATGGCATGCTATGTCCTGGTGACAGTGACGTGGCGAGGAGTGTGGAATCAGGTAAGTGAGGGGGGAGGGGCTGGGTGCTTATCTGCTTGACAAGCCTGCTGCATGTCTGACAAAAAATACCACAAATGTAGAAATTACAAAAGGCCAAAGGGAAAGGAGGATGAGATTGAGAGAAAGAAAACATTCCGCCCTACCTCTGTGGCTTTTCTCTCATGCAGACTGTCAGATCCAGCCATGTCTACAAAGGGCAACACCCACACCATCATGAACCCGCACATTTGTGCTGTAAGCTCTTTCACGGACAGATTTCAACTGGCGATTTGTGTTCCCCTGCGCTGAACACGCTGTTTGCGAAGTATCTCCATACAAAGGCAATCACAGACAACTGTTTGAAAGGCAACACCACCGTCTGCACCTTGTCCTTGGTCGACGTTCCGCTACAGGAAACTGTAACGATAGCTCCATCTCCAGCTTATCCACAGCCAGCCCGAACGCTTCCCAAACGCAAGGCGAAATCAGGTGAAATCCAAGCCGGTAACTTTTGAAGGAGTTCCAACAATCGAGAGACGCCGAATGCGCCAGGAACTGCCCGCCGTCCAACAGCCCCGCATTACGACTTACCGGGACGAGCGAAGTTGGACTGACGGCACGCAATCCCACGTGCGGCCTGCGCGCCAGCACACACTACCAGCGGCAACAGCAACTCGCCGTGAACGCTAGCTGCTCAGACTCCCCAGTGCCGAGGGTGGGGGAGGAGGGCAACGGCGCTGCGGACGTGTCGTGCTGCATAGCGCATGCTTTTGCTGTTCGCTGCGTTGGGTGCACTTGTCCGAGTGAGATGAGCTGATGAGAATGTCAGGTTAAGGGTGCTGACCTCTGGACGCCAACTGGCAGAAGAGACAGACAAAGACGCCGACGAGGATCAATGTACCAGCAGCTCCACCACAACAGCAGAAGAATAAGCTGATCGCAGATGAAAAGCCACAAAAGATAACTTACTGATCTAGGGAGCAAAGAGGAGGGCAGACGGAAAGTAAATGAACCTCCTTCAGCACACGGTACCATGACCACACCACAAAAAACAACAAACACCTCAATGCCAGCGAGCAATGCGCAGACAAACGCTCAACTCTCCGTTTGTCTCTCTCGCTCGAGTTGTCTCCCTGGCCGCATACCGAAGTGGAGTGTGCGACTCCCTTCAACTTGCTGGATTCTTGTTTGAACATTCAGGCCCGTATTCAGCAAGCAGATCAACGTGATGGTGGTGCGTAGTGGGGGGACAGGTCAGGAGTTGGGGGGGGGGCACAGATAGTATTCGCCCTATTAAGGCTAGAGTTTAGAATTTTGGTAAGGACTGAGCCAGAGGTCAGCAGACATGCGCTGGCTGCTGGAATTCTAGTCCAATTAGTGTTCAACGCCCAGCGCCAAAACAATCGTCAGTAGAGTGCGCTATCTTTTGGCGCTGCTCGCCACATCCAGTTTAATCTTATTCTTTCGCTTCAGGCTCAAGGGCATGTGCACAATTACAAAGCGCTTTTTCACAGCTCCCTGCCCCCTTGACGCCGTTTTAAGCGCGTGCCAGGGCTAGGTGGCCCCGAGAGTTCCGACTGGGTGTACAGCAAGTCAAAGTTCTCCGTTTTTCAAACACAGAAACTGCATCTCCGCTGGCCTGCGGCTGGTTGCGGGCAAGGGAAAGAGACGGCACGCGCGGATGGTATAAATTTACATGACTGTGCGTCAAATTAAGTTCTTGAAAACTCAAGGGGCTAGATATTGCCCATCCATTTTCAGCAAATTTATCGCCTGTCACGCGTCCGTACCCACCTTTAATACCTCGCACCTCATCATTAACCCCTTTTCACGCTCAGTGCTGACTCCTCAACTACTCTTTCCATCGGAGAAGCAAGGACTTTACCCTCAGAGGATTCATGGACAGTGATATCTAATACCCCTCCTAGGTAACGTCGGTGTGACGAGATATACGCTTTAAATCAAGATGGCTTTAATGCGTGTTCTACCATTCGTTCTAGATTTATTTTTATTCTCTCTTCGTTTTGTTATTTTGTTATTTTTTTTATTTCTCATTCGAGGTCATCTTTAGTTTTTTTTCTTTGGGGGGGAGGGGGGCTGTACGCCATAGTAGTAACTGCATGAGTAGCTCGCGAATTATATGTACTGGTGAATGGGTGTTAACTATGTACTGGCTTCTGACTTACAACCTTGCGGACATGACGCGTAGCAGTTGCACATGCAGCAAAAAACCTCCTAAACTTTTTATTTAAAAGCCAGTCTGTTCACATCAAATACGAGCCCCGAATCCAGGGCCCATGAACCTCACTCTCTGGATTGCATGCGGTCCCCGGGGCGCTAACGAACCATTCATCTTCGGCAGGCTACAAGCACGAATAAAAGATTGGCACACAGACAGGTGGAAGGGGGCAGATATGGGAGTGGACGAACGGGTGAGGTGGGAAGAGATCGAATACTTGTGTAAAGCGTTGATGCCCCGAGCCGAGGGGCTAAGACAGTGATGTGGAACTACGGCGTCACGCCCCGAGATAACAGAAACCTGAACGGCGATGAAGAGTTCAGTGGGCGGAGATGAAAAGTGACAGGCACAGGCAAGAGGTGAGGAGGTAAAGATGAGAATAAAGCACAGGTAATAAGCAACGGAACAAATGGCGATTGAAAGCTGGAAGGGGGTGTGGGGGAGGGGAGACGGAGGGACATGGGAAATGAAGGAAAGGTGTAGCCCAGGCAGGGATGAGATATTTCAAGCGTTACTCTTTGAAACACTGCTTGACCGGAACGAGAGACCGTACGTTTATTGAGAGCAAATGCCAGAATTCTAGAAGCCAGAAGTTGAACATAAAACATGCACACGTGCGCGCGAGCGTCAGCGCGTGTGCTAAGTAACTGGGAGGGGGTGAATTCTATGGGCTTGATGTTCTGTCGAAAGGTTGGCGGTTGTCTGAGCGTACAGCCCCGAACAGCGCCGCGTTCTGATGCTTGAGAGAGTTTCCAGACGAAACACGGCCTATTTAAGCTAAAGCTGAAAGGTTGACGGTTTTTGTTTGCCCAGTAAAACATGCATTTGCTCTCACTTCCGGCTACTCTCCTTCTCGCGCACGACATCATTTTCACAATGCGCGCCGCCAGCCGCCTGTCTGAACGTTTGCCTCACGCGCCAAGGGAAGTAAATATTTGTCACCATTAAACGTTACTTTACGTCACACATTTTTGCCATGCTCGCGGTAGGCGTTGCCAAAAAAAGTCTCATCCATTTATCCCTTAGACGAGAGGGGCAAAGTGCTATCAGATGACCTGAACATCGCCATGAAGTGGAGGCTAAAGGGACCGAGGGACATAAACAGGGACAACGGAACGGGCTTCTATTCCTTTGTAGCTCAGACCATGTCAGGAAAGTCAAGGTCCAGACCTGCACTTACTGGAAGTAATATTTTAAGTCTTCAGTTACAAGCCCGACCGTATTTACGCCAAGCAAAAGTGACGCCACGTGCAGAAGCGAGAGGTTTTGACACTAATGTTACTGAACTCCTAATGTGAGCTTTCCTGGGGTCAGTGTGTAGAGGGGGTCTGCGTGTGCCGTGGGGTCTGTGTGTGTCGTGGGGTCGGTGCGCCGTGGGGTCTGTGTTTCATGGGGTCGAGGGTCCGTGGGCTGAAGCACGTCAGTCTATTAGTAGTACATTAATCTCTCCTAGAAGCTGGGTAGAGCCAGGTAATATACAGGTAGATCAGGTATGAAACAAAGTAATCTTGAGGGCCTGGATAGCTCAGTTAGCAGATCTGGGGACTAGCGGGTGGAAGGTTGCTGGTTGGAATGGATTATTTCCCGGAGTTATACATTGTGCAAACTCCATTCGGTCATCGGAACCGATCGCCATCACGTGAAAAACCAATCGTTCCCATTGGCCAACAAAGGTTGCTAACCGACGGTTTGTCCTGCTAGTTATTTCAGTGCATAGCTTAGTAATAAGACTCCATTCCCCCGACCTCCCACCCCCACCCCAAGTCACCGCGAGGTGGAAGAACCACTGTCCCTCTAAAATAACCAACTAACCAAGTAACCTTTCTTATTGACAAGGGAGACAAGCATGCCTACAGCTGGGAAACACGGTAAACACACAATGCCGTGTTGTCTGTAGGATAGCATGGCTCCAATGCAGACCAACAAACACAAAATGCCTAAACAAGTAGACAACATTGATTTTACTGAGGAATGTTGCTTTGTTGTGAAAGATAACATAAGCTGTTACGAGAAAGGAGATTTACAACTGCATCTTAAATTCGATCGCCTGTCAGTGCGTTCTACGGGTGTATATTGTAAATATTGCGGTACAACACATCCTCACATCGTGTAATCAGTCTTCCGGAAGAACGCTCTTTGCGTTATGTACTGTTAACGTACAGACTAATGTACAATATTTATATTAAACTTGGAATCCAATCAGTCGACACCAGTCTTCTGTGCGTGTATACATTAGACTCTAGTTCTATACTGGGTACCGTTGATCTCACGTATTAGGACTCTACCCCAGACTCATATGTTGTCTGAGTGCAGTACACCACAACGCTCACAACCTGTCAGACCAACATGTACTTTCCCGACTCATCGTGACTCTGTCATGTCGCTTATTTCCACTGAACCTGGGCTAGCCTGCATCAGCGTTCGCATCTTCTGTTCATACGTAAAGGTGCACGTAAAATACATGGGACAAATGAGCCGTACAATCCCTCTTATGACCGGAAGTGCAGGGCTGGCTTGTATGAGCGTTCTTATTCCGTTTATCCATAAAGCTGTACGTAAAATATAAAGGGCGAATGGCCCTTACGACCGCTCTTATGGCCGGAAGTGGGAATAAGAACAGTCATGCAGGACTGCCCTGACCTGTACACCCTTGAGAACCGCTAGACAGTCTGGAAGAGAGCGTATGGGGAGTGCTATCGATTTCCCCGAGAACTTACCTTTCTTCTTCTTTTTCTTGTCTTAAATGTCAGGAGCCCAAACAGGCTGATCTCGTGCTTTCCTAGCAGCCGAGCTTGATGGCTTCTCCACATTTCCTTTCATCTTCTTTCAACAGCGATCTTTTTCGTTCTGGAAACATCCCCTCCCCCCGTAAACATTCCAAAAGTTAAGACAAAAGCTGTTAGAAATTTTCTTCTCAGTTAAAACTAAAAATTTCAGAACACTTTCGAAATTACCCAAAAAGCTTCATCCTGGTTTGCCAGAACATAGCCAAGCATATCCGAACACATCCGAGTGTACCCGAACACATCCGAGCGTGCTCGATTAGAGTCCATCTAACTGCACGCGAAAACTTTGTATGTACCGACCATATCCGACTACTTCGCAACAAAACGAGAAATGAAGCACGAACTCACCTGACCACATGGGAGGTGCATGATCATGAGAACTCCGTGAACACGGCAGTACTGCATACTCTTTTTAAATGGGGGAACTTTTCACTGCGAACCCACATAGTGGGATCACGGCTTTTGATTTAGAAATAAGCCATAGAACCATTCCATTTGGGTTCGCAGGAAATGCTCACCCCCTGCAGATCAATTAACTTTAAGAATTCCTTAACACTGAAACATGCTATCAATCGCAGACCTAGATATCTCGCGGCCGACCAGTCCTAGTACTGTTCCCTATAGCGCCAGGAGTCTGGCGGGGCAGCTACTAGATCGCCAATTTTTAAGTCTTAAGTTTGACTCGGCCGGGACGCGAACCACCAGCCTCCAGCCTCGGATCCGGAAGGCTTCTACTAGGCTACCGAGGCGGTCTGGCGATTAGGTGTCTTGGAAAAGGAGTACAGTTCTAGTTGCGTACTCCAGGTGAAACACCAACAAACTTTGCTACAGGAAGACTTGTACTTTAAATATTCGATGCTCTGGACAACCCGTGTTGGACATGCCAGCCTATCTACTCCCCCCCCCTCTGCCTTCTCCCCCACCTCTAGCGATCAGGTCTCCAGATTGGTCAAAGGAGGGCAAGATCTGATCTGATGATACAAAACACCCGCCGACGCTTGGCGTCATTAGAATGGACCAAAATCTTGCGCCCCGCCTATTGTGAGAAGAGAAGTGTGTGTGTGGGGGGGGGGGGGTATGGCTGGCTAAGGCTATGGCACACGGTGTTAGACAAACGGGTTTTCAAACAGCTCCACAACATGGTGTTTCCCGTTTACCATGTGAAACGTCCGACAGCTTGCTTAGCAAAAGGTATTTGGCAAACGATTTGTTTTCTGTTTTCCGTTTTAGAGCCCGGTCTATTTTCGCGCTGTGATTTTAGAAAACAGCTTGCAGATCTGACTAAAAAATCGACTAATCGACTAATTAGGATGAAAGCAGTTGTTAAGAACTAATAGAAAGGCCTGCATTAAACAATTACTCTTTATTTCGACGAACAAATGTTTCCTCCACGAGATTTTAGTGCAAACATGCGTCTGTAATGAATATTTGATCCGGCTTGAAAACGGACGTGACTAGTTTCTTACGGCTACTTTCATCCCACCTAGTCGAGCCGTGTAAACCCCACATAAGATGCACGTGGCTGCCACAGTCGGGCCGTGCGAAGCTGGAATAAAATGCATCTGCAGTGCCAAAGTCGACTCTTCCCTCTCTCGCTGCTCGACCTATGAACAAAGGTCGTTCTCCTGGGTCAACTCACTCCAGCAGCGTCCAGACCGTGTGGCACTCCTAAACCTCTGGGGAACGCCATGCAAACACACCGATCCCACCCTCGCAACGCAGACTGTGAACCCGTCCTGGCTCCCCCCACCCCCTTCCAGCTTGCTTCTTTGCTGCACTTAAAGGCTGGCCACGTCTCTCTGTCACGCAAATCTTCAGCATGTCCAATCCCATGTTCACCAACTCCTCCCCTTCAAGGACTATGTCATTGTATTTAAAATTATAATTGAACTGTTTACTGATGCAAGCGGCATTTGTCGTCCTTATCGCGAGCAACAGACACACAAGGATTAATGCCACTAGTCCAAGTTGGCCCTGGAGTACTGCAATAGTTGTTTTGCGGCTACAAATGTTTTATTCACTTAAAGTTTAGGCGCCGGTCAGAACCAGCGAGACAAAGATTCAGGGGAAAAGAATGTGAAGATTCTAAAGCACAGTATCTGCCGTTGATACAGAGAGAAGAAGAAAAATACTGATCTAACAGGTCAGTGTCAAAGATTTCCAAATCCCGTTCTTCGTTTTAAAATAAAACTAATAATTGCTGAATCTGCCTTCTAAAGATCCGCAGTGAGCAGTCACTTCAGCTACTTAGAGCAGATACGACTCTTATATCAGTCTCTCAAACACCCC
>SMGT01000511.1:50156-60490 GCA_004794575.1 Lanistes nyassanus | reverse complement strand
CCCCCCCCCCCCCCCCCCCCACACACCCCGCTCCTCCATCATCAAGTCATCTCTCTTACCTTTCTTACGTCTGTTCTTTCCGAATTTCCAGATTACCTATGCGACCATTTGCAATTATCTGCGATAGCCAACGCTGATGTTTCGCAAGAGCATCCATCACGTGAAGTCTCACGTCAGTTTCCCGAGACTCACGTGACATGCGAATGATGTCGCCTGTCAAGAGGCGGTGAGATCGTGACGAAGTAGGCACCTCATAGAGGTTGTATTGATCGCCATGTCCTGCTGCAAGGCTCGCGGAGAAAGGGCCCCGTCACTCTGCCGTCCGTAACGACCCACAGTTGACGACTGTCCGGTGCGAATGGTTTGGCCGCTGAACGACCATTGCGGAGTCGTCTGCCCGCCGGATTGTGAAGTTACAACTCAGAAGTATCTAAACACGACACAGCCACAAGCCTATGACCCCTCATGTCACAGTTTTGTCCCCAGATAGCGGCGCCGCCAGTTCTCAGAGGACACATATAGCGTTCCTTAGGGCTTTGGTCACATTTTCTTGCCGTGTTCGCGGGTGGCGCAAACATTCCAAACATAAGCAAAAGGCAGAATAGTTTAGATATTATTTGCTGCTCGTTAAGTGTAATTAATAAGTTGGGATTGAAACAAAATCAACGAAGCTGCTGCTGTTCAATTAAGTAACTCCCTCTTCAAGAACAAAGTCTGCTGACAAAAATTGTATGAATCTCTCTCTCTCTCCTCCCTACACAATCAAGTTTTTCTTCACGCGGACAAAATATTGGCGTGCCAAGAGGAACAGATGGCAAAAACACGAAGGGGATGCCAGACGTACAGCTACGAAGACTGGCTTAACTTTGACTTCCGTAGCCACACGCCGCACAGCAAATACTGAGTGCTCTTCCACCTCGCAGTCTGCGTCAGGTATCGAGGGATCCACCTCGTAGTCTGCGTCAGGTATCGAGGGATCCACCTCGCAGTCACACAAAAGGCACGAAGAACCCAGAGGGAAAGAGACATGGGGCAACCCTTCTGGTAGCATATCGATACCCTACGAACCCCTTGAACTATACAGGAGATGAGGCAGCATATCGATGGATCCCCTACCAACACCCTGACTAGTCGCTGAAAAAGCTCCTTTGTGTGCCCCCGAAAGCACGTGACGACTTTAATCTTACTTCTGTCAGCGGTGGCCCCGCCCCTTGACTTTCTACCCGGCATGGACACGCAATAATAATAATTTACACAGTCGACGAAAAAAATCGAAACATTCTCTTCCATCGATGGAATGCATTATTGCCTTTGCATTTCTGAAAAACATTAAGAAATAAATGATCAACCACCACCCAGCGGGACCCCGCTGCAACAGAAGAAAGCCGCCACTACGACAAGAAATACCACCACCACCAACAACAACAACAACAACAACTATAAACACAGCAACACCAGGAACAGCACCACTACCAGCAGTAGACCACAAAACATTTTACTGAAATGTATAACAAGAAAAAAAAGAAACACGGTGAGCATTTAGAGGAAGACAGGATGAAAAAGGTTTCTTAAGGGGACGGAAGGTCAGTAAGCGTGTAATTTAGTGTAATTCTGTGGATCGGTCTGAGAGCCTGTGAACAGAAGCTGTTCCTGTGCCTAGCAAAGAAAACGGCTAAAGTGAACCTCATAACTGTTTGGAGATGTTGGGGGGGGGGGGGGAACCCAGACAAACATGCACAAAGGAGGAGAGAAAAGTAGGAAAAGTATGAAATCTGAAAGTAATTAGGTGGTTGAGTAGAACAGCAGACCTCATAATGCTTGTTTTGCTTCCCGAAGAGAGTACGGGAAATCGCGTGGCTTACCTTGTAAAGATGCCAAAGTATTGACAAAAGTGTACAGTATGAAATTGTAGCACAGATAGTCGATATCGACTATCTGGAATTAAAGTGAAAAGCACTGATGTCTTGCCATCTCAGTACTGATCAGACAGTAAGTCCTAAATGAACAAGCGAACCAACAAACAATTTAATATAACAGTTTGCAAACAAGCAGCTGAAAAATCTGTCAGAGTAAAGGTAGCTTAATGTTTCTTGAAGATTTGAAGATTTCTTCAATTACAGCAAATGTCTGTGGTAACCGCACTCTCTTCTTTTTCAAAATTCATTTGTTCTGTCTTTTATTTGATCCTAGCCTTTCGTCCAAGTCTTTATCCTGTCTCTTCAGGGAAATTTAAAAGGCACAATGCAATGAGGATGGCTTTGTAAACGCAGCTTCTCCCAGTTAACAGGACTCGAGTTTCAAAATTGTCGACACAATGCTCTGGTAGATCTATTTTGTGTTACGCTCTTTCGCTAGATTAATGATAAGAAAAGAAGTAGACAAATAAAAATAATTGATGAGAAATAACTTACCTTTAATGCACTTAGTACTCACTTGTGGAAACACACAATACTGAATACGAGTTAGGAAACTAAGAAGCGAACACTTTTATTGGGCAGATTCCAGATCCAATCCCAATCCCTCGTTTCCTCTTAGTGATGGCAGCAGGACAGGTACTTTTGCACTCTTAAAAATCAAAACTAGACAAACAGTAGGCGCTCCCTGAGACGCGTTCAGACAACCAAACGCCTTCCTGTCTGTGGCAATACAAATGCATGTCTCTTCCTGTCCAAAGTCTTAGCTGTTGAACTGAGGCGATAATCTCCTGAGGTTATCATACGATCGTGACGTCAGTCATGTAACCTTTTTATTTAGCGTCACGAAATGACGTCACTCATTCATGAGGTCCTTGAGCTTAGGACGCCTTTGGATTTTATTTAAATATTGTTTTCTATGATTAATTTTTAAATTTTGCTACGAATCTGATAAAGTCTTCAGAAAGGTATAGTTCCCTCGCAGTCTCGGTGTAATGCCATTGCAACTTTACTGCTCTCCCAAGCTGTCTGGTCTCCCCACCAGATATTTTCAGACTGGAATAGATCAGGAGGATAACGAGGAAACCTTATGAGAGATGCCAGAAAATAAGGGTGCGCTTCGAAGCCTGTAAATTTTCTGGCATTTTTCTTATAAGGTTACCTCGTTATCCTTCTAATCTGAATCTTATGGTAAGTATTCAGGCTTCGCTGTATTTTCAGACTTGCTCGTAAGGGGAGCTAGCTGTTTCGACCTTGTGCTTGAAAGGAGTTATTCCCCTCCAATGACTGAAGGATGAGTCAACCCTTTTGCGGTGTCGGGTACAGACGTCAATCCCGCTCATAACCTTGATATTCTCGCGGCGTGTTTGTTCTGGCAGTAGCACACCAGCTGACTTTTATCCATCAGAGACCGCATAGAAGGTATTCCTGATGACAACAACGCTGACAGTGACAAAGCAGGGCGCGCCTCCAACACTGGCAGGAGACAAGTCATTGATCATACAAACGATGGTGAACGACTGACCACTGGATTTGACAGCTTCAGTTTATGGTCCGCTCCAGTAGGCTTAAATCTGTGTCGTGTTTGACAAGTTTTCCCGACAGTAAAGAAAGTGCGACAGATATCGACAGAAAGCGTACTTTACAGTTTGTTGGAAATAGTAGGCATGAGAGCAGGAAACAGGAAGCGGTGGATGGGAGACAGGAAGGACAGGAAGGACAGGAGAGAGGAAGGAGAAAGAAGCAAAGGCGACAAAGCAAGGAAATGAGTCTGAAGAATGTCGATCCAAGTCTTGGAGACGAGGGGAGGAGGGGAGGAGGAGCAGGGGGAGTACGGGGATCAGGACGAAGACAAGACGACGCGGAAGAAGGAAGACAGGACA
The DNA here is from genome assembly GCA_004794575.1 of Lanistes nyassanus. Classification (NCBI taxonomy): domain Eukaryota; kingdom Metazoa; phylum Mollusca; class Gastropoda; order Architaenioglossa; family Ampullariidae; genus Lanistes; species Lanistes nyassanus. The sequence continues at coordinate 56,694 of SMGT01000511.1, read as the reverse complement.
GAGGAAGCAGACGATACGAGGTGAGAGAGGGGCGGGGGAAGACAGACAAAAGAGGTTTCTATTTTATTTCACGATCCAAAAGGCCTTAAAGGTTCTCTAGATATTGTGGCAGCAGAGTTCTTTCTCGGTTTCTCTTAATTACCGAAATGACGCAGGACGAAGTGTGATTGGATAAAAATTGTTATGACATGACGTCGAGAGTTCGAGAGTCATGCACTCAGACGAATTACGTCAGCATCCCCCTCCCCGCCCAAAGGGAAACCTAACAATCAGATGATCATCAAAAGTCTTATCCCGAACTCTTCATGCGGTTCTGTTCCCAGAACAACACCAGCCCATCTTTGGGTCAAGTTCACTCTTAAAACCATTATGAATAAGTTTGCTTGACACTCTTCTCGTTATAATGGCACATGATTCCCTGGATGTTTACTGGTCTCTACCAAAGACATTTTTAGCCATCCAGTTAAGTTTATAACGAGTGCAAGCAAGCATTTGAAGCCTGCGCCACCTTATAAGTCTTATTGATTATTGACATCGTAAATGGTTCCAAAACATGGTGCCGCGAAGCTGTTTTAACATTTTTGTATGAGAAGAAAACGTGCTCTTATGTGTGACCCAAAAGTCGGAGATGAGAATAGCTGCATACTGACGTGCGTGCATATGTGTGTGCGAGGGAAATGTAGCCAATGAGGGAAAGAAGGAGAGAAGGGGAGAGAGTGGGGAAGAGAAAGGGGCTGATTCATGAAGAACCAAAGGGTAGATTACTTTTATCAGCCTTATCTCTCGCCTATCTGTCAGGGCGTGCGACTTGCCGACGAACCTACAGTGCCAGGAATGACAATGCTATCGCCTGGATCAATTGCAGTCACTGCGGCTACTTGCCCTTCTGTCCAGCGCTGCTGGCTTCCCGCTTTTTATTTCAAGTCATCTGAGAAAGCAAAAACAAACAGACTTCCTACGGCACAACAGTCTTTAACCTTATCTTAAGACAGTCTCCTTGCTTAGTTAATACCCCCTCGCCTCCCGCCTCCAAAAAATATATAGATGTCTCACAAGGAAGCCCGGTATTAAATAAATACCCCCTCCCCACCTACAAAATTAGACCCAACAACAACAAACACACAAATGAGTAACCTGCTGATTAAAGACGACCTCGAGTTTGTGATCGGAAAAGGTAAATACGGGAACATGTTGCATAAAATAACGTTCACCGCTTATTTCTTCTGAAATATGGCGCCATCGTGTTGGATTTTTACAACCTAAGATCTTTTTAAAATCATGCAGAAGTAGACAGCTAACGAGATCATACAAGTCACCTTCCCTGTGGTAAATAATCGCAGAAATTCTAACTTGTGTGAAACCAGAATATTCCTGCGTTGTCCCCCCCCCCCCCAAAAAAAAAGTCATAGTTCTGCTGAACTACTTCTTCTTACAAAGTCACAAGAACTTTTTATCTTCACCGAAAAGTAGCGTCCTTAATACGCTAGCATGTCAGCTGCGTCCCAACAGATTTCACGGTTAGTATTTGTACGCTAGCAAGCTCGCTGCGTCCCTACAGATTTCACGGTTAGTATTTGTACGCTAGCAAGCTCGCTGCGTCCCTACAGATTTCACGGTTAGCAGCTAATGGGGAACATATCCGGAAGGCTACTTGGACATGGTCTGATTGAAAACTGAGGTCAGTCTGTCGACCTCCTGCACGATATTGTCTGCGTGTTTCCACAAGAAGGGGTCTACAACTGTGTCATCAGTACTCAACGTCCCCCCGGAAACCCTGTAGTGATGAAGCAGCCCGTCTTCTGTACCCATAGTGCACTGCGTGTAATTCTTGCGAAACTTCTGGATGATGTGCACACTGCCAGTCTCCACCCGGTGAGGGTGGACCGCTGGCTTGGAGCGCTGGCTGGGTGGCAGGATGCCGACCTGACGGCGGCTGTGTAGAAGCAGCGCCACCTGGTGATGCTTAGCATACTGGGCTGCCTCAGGCTGTAGGGCTGGGGGGCTCTCCGTGGGATAATCCAGGAAGTAAAAGACATTCAGGAACAGGAAACCACCGCAGCTGGGCTTCTGGAAATAAAGACAAAGTTCTTAAAGATTTGCCCATACTTCCTGTTTAGTTACTTGGTTGGTTGGTTGGTTGGTTGGTTGGTTGGTTGGTTGGTTGGTTGGTTGGTTGGTTGGTTGGTTGGTTGGTTGGTTGGTTGGTTGGTTGGTTGGTTGGTTGAAACTGACAACAGAGCTAAACACAGGGTAAACATCTGATTAAAAATCTACTTGCCCGAATCCGTACTTCACTTGCCAGACTTACCCCATCAGCCCTCCCTCCCCACCCAAAAAGCGCAGCGACACAGCCATGCATGGGAGCTTGCTTTCAAAACATACGCACACGCACGGACTCGCGCGAGTGGCGATCGATAGCATAAGTGGTATATACCTTGGGCTTCACGGTTGAAAGTCGCGGGTTCGATACCCATATTACGATTATTTTTTTCGGGGGACGGGTAGGGGTAGGTTTAGAGTTTGGTATTAAGTAGGGCTTCTGCTTTCGTGTACAAGTTCAAGCCTGTGTCTGCAGGATGGAAGGTGGCCTCCCCATGGTTGCCCCAAGTCAGTGGGAAATGCAGTCATTCATCCGGTCTGGAAACTAGACGAAAGTTTCACTGCCCGACAAAGGGCTTTGTTTGCCCGAGACGGTCAGGCAAGCTAGTGAGCTTGTCCTTGGACAGGGCTTCGACACTGCGGTCATATCGCACTATATCTAAAGATGGGAGTTGGAAGCGATCACTGCGCACAAAATCATCTACTAGACTGATAGTTGCAGTAAGATGGTCAGTGTAGAGATTGTTTATTGCAAAGTCTTCCCTCAACACGTGAGAGCCAGGTATCTTTGCGAAATAATAGAGCGTGAAAAAATCACACTTTTGCAGGAAACAGTTTGGCAGGACATTTGTAGCTTGTGCTCTTCCAGTGAACCTCACAACACTGAACCCTGGTGTGTCACGGGAAGTGCCATGAAGATAAATGTCACGCGCAAGCGTAAGAGAAATAAAAATGCTTTTTGTTCCGCCTCCAGCACAACAGGGTCTGTGTGCTAGTGTTCAGACAAAACCCACTCATCCGACACCAAACCCTAACCCTAACCAATGATACTTCTTTCTCGCTAAACCAAAATTAAAATACTTACATGTGGCTTATTTCAAGAAGGACGCATGCGCAGAGACTTTAATGTAAGACTGATTGTTGCTGCCAAAATTGTGTTCTTCCGGTTTGTTTCTTTTACGTGATGGTTCTCCCAGAAAAGGATAAAAGTTATACCTACCTTCATGCAGTCGTCCAACAATAGAGACGAGTTACGTACCTTTGTGAAGTACTCGTCCAGCAAGGGGAGGAGAGCGGGGTGAGATCGCGGCACGAACACTTCGTCTACGTCACCACAAAGCAGGTAGCGGGAGCTGTGCAGGTGTCGGTACAGGCAGTCCTGAATGGCGGAGAACTGGCCTTTGTAGAACAGATCTGCTCCCTCCAGATGCATGTTCCAGGGAAAAACTTGTGCTATCCCAAGGCTCTCCAGAACCTGAGAGATTTCACAGCAAACACTCATGTATGCAGCTCCTACAGTCTGCTTTGAGGCTTCGAACCATCTTGTAAGGGACATCCTCCCCCAGCCATTCCACCTCCAGCATCTAGCCTGACTAACTAGCAGTTTATCATCTTGTAAGCGACTTTGTCCCTCCACCCCACCTCCAATATTCAGCCTAGCTAGCCAGCAGTTTAATTTTTTATCAAGGTATTGATTTTCCGTTAATGCAGTGCTTGTCGATACATACATTTCCATAGCAACCGCAGAGAGTCACCAAAACCTGTGGGCGCTATAATTTGTAACGTCTTAACGTCAGAAAAGTTGAAAGATATATGTGTTCAATCAATAGTCATATATGAGGAAAATGTGAGCTTCCTGTGTAGCTCTTAGACCAAAGACGGACCCGGCAAGGGACTAAGATACGGAGAAAAGCTAGAAGGAGGAAAGGGAGTTTGTACTTTTCCCCAGGCTCAATGCATCTTTTTCTTTTAAAATGCAGAATATTTTCTTGCAGGCTAAAAGTTGGTTCTTACGGTTTGAACGTGTTCATTCTAAGTTTACACTGAGTACCTGCCATTTCCTGATGTAAACAATCACTTTACACAAAATGCGTGTGAGTTTGACAGTGCGATAGTGCACGTTGTACACAAAACTAAACAAATCAGTTCTTCACTCAACCATTTTACGTCATCAAACACTAGCACACATGCACGGACCAGCAGAGCTTTGTTGACGTTGGGACCAATGGACTCTATGTAGAAGACAAACCGCTCGACCCCCAGGGCTTTGCTGACGGCAACCATTTCCAACAGGCGAGTGTGGGAGTCGAACCCATCCTGCAGGGCTGGCACACAGCGCGTGATGTTCCACCTTGGCACGTGCACACCGCTCTTGTTGAACGCCTCTCTGACTTCACTCCCTCCCTTGCTGAAGACAGGCAGAGAACTGTTACAGCCATCCTCAAGGGAATCGCCCTCAGCAAATGTCTGCTCCATTATGCGGTGGTTGTTGTCGTTGTAGCTGTAGTGCACGATGATGAAGGTGGTTCTGACGTCATGTTGGTACCTGTCTACAGACACAGCGTACGGCAGGTGGTGGTGGGTCGTGTTTAGAGGGCAGTCCACATAAGCACCAAGGTACCTGTCGTTAACAAAATGATGGTTGTCACGATGATGATAATGATGACAAACTGAATGTCTGTCTTTCTTCTTTTTCCCCTATCTGAGTGAGTGATCGAGTGGATGAGGAAAAAGAAAGGAAAGAAGAAAGGAAAATGAAAAAAAAGCAGCAGAAAGTCGAACACACGACCGAGTTTTGTTTTACAGATATTAGTATTGTTTAATTCGTTTTAAAATATTCATCTGAAACGCGACGAAAGTCACACAGACAAGTGTGTCAAATTCAGTATGTCAAATACAGTGTGTCACATACAGTGTGTCAAATACAGTGTGTCACATACAGTCTCTATGGCAGCACCCGGGGTTAGATTAGTAGATTGTAGGGGGAAAAGTCAAGGGAACAAATATGAAGGAAGAAAAATCAAAGGGAAAAAAAGCAAATGAAAACAATATGGAAAGAAAAGGTGGGAAAATGTTTTCGAGGGATTTTTCCTGTGACTTTCCCCTTGCACTCGGTAGGAATGTTGTGTATCAACAGAACGTTACAATAAGAAGAACGTCTCACAAGCACAGCGAATGATCAGGTAGGTATGAAAATTGTAAAACAGCTGAGATTATATTTGATTTCTAGTGTTCGCCCAGTTCAGAAAAGTTAAAATTAGTTAACCGAAACACGTTCTTGATTTTAAAAACTCCCAGCCACATTACTCAGCAGTCAGTAGCTTAGCAAGGTGGTTCGATCACTCATCTGCTGCGGTCAAATGAACTCAGCGCTTTGGTGGAGCTGAATGTGGCCAGTCAACCAATATCTAGAACTATGCCTTAAACATTCTGCCTGCTGTCTCTGATCTCATGTGCTTCTCCGACTGTCAGAAGAAGTGTGTAACATGTTCTGTCTGTAAATTCCAGCCCTCGTGGACCATATACTAATTACTATCCTCACCGAATCTCAAACGCCCAGATATGGCGATACAGTCTAAAGCAACTTGATTGAGACTGAAATTCTAAGGAGTCAACACATTTTGTGCGGTGTGACTGGTCAAACCAATGAAAGCAGTGGCAAACATTTCGAAAGGTCTGCATCAAAGACTGTGTTACACATTTTTCTGAAGACCTTTCCTCTACGATACTACTTCTCAATCAGACTTGAGGCACAATATGATATTTTGATGGCGAGGTTTTATCTACAGAGTTACTTTTCAAACAGACAGATAAGACAGAACATGATCCCATATTTTGATGAAATTCAATTAAAAACAATTTGGATTAAAAACAGCCGGATTAGTTCATTGTTACTGGTTTTGCTCGACTGAGTGAGTTAAATCAACCGAGATTTATTCTCTTGAAAGGTCGACGAAAGAGTGAAAAGAGGAAGACAGAAGACAAACATCCATCCCATTACCGTCGTTTGTTTGGAAATCGGAAATGGTACAGCTTGCCGAACACGTTGTATAGGATCGTGTCAAGGTCGCCAGGGGTGAAGTAGCGACACCAGACCTGAGAGTATGGGAGGGGGTCTCTGGCGATCGCTACCACTCTGACGATAGGCTCAGGTTCTACGTCATCATAGTGAGCCGAGTAGACGAAGGCCCCGCTGGAGTTGTCTACCCGCTGCCACCGCGGCTGGTCCGGAGAAAGTGGCCTTCCCTCCCATCGCAGAACTTTGTCCGTTTGATTGATGGGAGTAGCTCGGCAGGGTCTGAGTTTGGTTGCAGCAGCTGAAAGTTGAAGCCCTTCTACACGTCGTTCTTCATACGCAGGCACAGAGGGTCGCCTTTTGGCGACTGACACAGTCGCACTGACATGGACGTACAGCAAGAACGGCAGCTGAAGGCACAGC
>SMGT01000511.1:23038-45792 GCA_004794575.1 Lanistes nyassanus | reverse complement strand
GGGTACAGCTAAGGACAGTCAATAAAGAGTTAAGCATGTCAAAGATATTCCCAAATGAACAATCGAAAAAAGTTATCATTTAATATTAATTTACTTGCTCAAGTACATTTTTTTCAATCGTAAAAAAACCCCATTCTTTTTGGTAACCATTTTATACAAATTCTCTGCTGCAAATGTTGGCAAAAGTAGAGTTGGGGCAGGGACGCAACAGAACAGACTGAAAAGACCGAGCACGTGTTTGTTGCTCGTAACGTGTCGTCACGTGGTTTGATGTCACGTGGTTTGATGTCAAACTTTTCACCTTATCATACTGGTTTCAATAAACCATTTCGATGACCTATGGATATTGCGATCTTTACTATTGTAAATAACTCCACATGTTCTATCGCCCAGCTGTTGGTTGTTGTAATTTTTTTCCATTGAAATAAAATGTCAACAAACAATTCTTAACTGTCGCCATGTGATACTGTCTGGTCCTTTTTAACAGAACTTGTCTATTCGAATCCATTCGACGATTCAGTTGGAAAATTAAGAAACCCCAAAACTTTTAATTCAAGATACTTTTTAGCTATTTTTTCCGCATGAGAAATTTTTATCAGGATGAACAAGCCAAAATGCAAAAACGTTTTTGTTTCTTAGGCACCCAACTGCCATAGTTCCTTCTTTACCGAAAGCCAAACCATGTATTCCATGGAATATCTTTTGTTTCAGTTAGGCCTAACAAATTAATATTTCTCGATGGAACTCCACCAAATCGAATAGAAAAAATCGATTCAAACGGTAAATTGAATCAAAAATATTTTTTACCGCACTATACTGCAAATATTGAGAAAATCGAAGCCATGCTCGGATGCTGTAGCTATAAATAGAACAACCGAAAAATCTCGTCACCTCCGGAGCAGTTAAAAAAGGCAGCGAGACCACGTTTGCCACTTTTGTTGTGCACTCCATCCGCTCTTCTAAGTTGTCATCGTCAGTTTGTTCAAAACATAGTGTCCGCTTGTCGCAGACTCGAGGTGTCCGCTCTTCACGTATAACTGTGTACTGAAAATTAATCCGTGTTAGCCGAATGCGTCCACTTCTCAAAGGTGTCCGCTCTTCAGAATCTTGCTTTTCGCAGAATCGTGTTTACCTCTAATTTTTTTCTCCACAGTTTACGTATCTGGGTGGCTTGCATAAGCGTTCTTATATCATTCGTAAAGGTGGACATAAACTACACAGGGCGGACGGGTCTTGCGACCGCTGTTATGAAGGGAGGACAGCTACGACCGCTTATGCAAGTCAGCCCAGAATTTGTAAAATTGATCGAATCTTTCATAATGATCCGCTTCGTACGTAGACCCTGAACATCGTAGCTGCGTTCAAGACAAGCTAGCTGCAGTTAAAGGGACTTAAACTATTTTGTAACCAGACGCCACAACAGAATTTATACACATATGTATGCAACTTTCTTAACGCTAGTATCTTTTACGCCGCTTTTTGCGGCGCGACGCCATCGGCTAAACCTACCACTGTTCGCGCGCGGAAGCTGCTGTAGCCTATTATGATAGTAGCAAACACCGAGTGGCTTTCAAATGTTATCTGTTTTTAAAACTTAAACTAGAAGAAAGTCACACAATTTAAATTTACGGCCAATTAATCTATTGCCGCTTCTTTGTGTAAAATGAGACTTTTAATGAAATATTTTTAGGAGACACTGTTTGATGTCAGTTATTTTGCCATGCGCGAGTTCGCCTGCTCTTTCTATACCAGCCCCTCCCTAGTAGTCGTATTAGTAAGCGATTAAATTAATTTAGAAAAATCGGTAAAACGTTAGTCGTATGAAAGCAATTTTACTATGGTTGCCTGCTTTATTTCTTGGTGTCTAGTCCTTTATCTCTCTCATCACCAATAACCTTTGCCGCAACAAATTTAAAGACGCTATTGATGATTACAGAGAAAGTGAAAAAAAGGCTTCTTAAATGTAATTACTTTTTCGATCCGGCTCAGGACGTTTAATGCCTACCCGGGAAACTAATATTTCTTTTGGAGTTTAATGGAACCACCACTGATATGTAATTTCTGGTTTTAAAAAAACTAATTTTAAAAATATACGAAATAAGATTAGGGCGGGGCTTACAAACATATAAATACCTCCCTCATGATAAACACTGTGACAGAGCGCTCGTGTTTTCCTAAGATTTTGACAGTGCTGCTTGCGTGCATGTCGATGAAGTAGTAGGCATTTTTTTCTAAAAAGCGGGACCGATATATATGCACGAAGTGTACTTGAAATATCATCTTTTTTTTAAAAAAAAAACAGTGTTTGCGCTGGTTAATGGAATCTGGGAACTGTTTGGAGCGTGCCCAATTAACAAGCCTGGAATAATAAGCATGGCTAAATATCGGGAAATTGCTATTCTTTTGTCTCCTCTGTACCTGTTCCCCTTAATTACATTTACCAAAATTTATAAATCGGAAGTAATTTTAACTATGACAATGATCCGACAGCGCAATTTAAAAAAAATAATAAATAGGTCCGACTTTTAGGCATCGTGAAGACAAGCACATTTTTAAAAAGATCTACGACTGAAAAGGAATTCGGTTGTCAGGCGAATCAGAAAGATATGAAGTCACTCGGTTTTGGACTGGGCCTCGCCACAGGCGTGTCTGTGGAAGTCGACAGGTCTGAGACTGTGTCACGCCATCCTGCCCAGACAGATCTGTCTGACCAGACAACTCTGAACGCAAGCTTTAACGATGTCGCTGTCTTCCAACTTGATCAGTCGTTCAGGTCGTATCCAGAATACCAGGCCAGTGGCTGGCTCATGTTTATCTACCGTCCTGCCAGTTCCTTCTTTGGCATGGCCGGCAACTTCCTCAGCATTCTCGTCGTCATGACAACACCACAGCTACGTCAAAGCCCCATGGCCGTGTACATGCTGGCGCTAGCCGTGTTGGACTGGTTAATATCTATGTACTCCGCTTTGACGCTGTTGCCGAAAGAATCTTTTATAGGCGAGGAGCATTTTTTCACGAGCACCTGGCAATGTCGCTTGCACTATTTCGCCATTCTCTTCGTCATACATTTCGACACGCTGACGATGGTGTCGATGACAACGCAGAGGTTTATCGCCGTCAGGTACCCCCTCAAAGCAGCTCTCTGGAACACCAAGACAGGCGCGGGGATCTCGCTTGTTCTGTGCGCCGCTGTGGCCTTTCTCGCCAACGTCGTCCATCTGTTAACCTTTCAGCTGCAGCCTTTCGATGGCAGGTAGGCGAAATCAAAGGCAACGCGAATGTTAAAGGGGAAGAACCGGGAATAGGCTGTAATAATAAGGCGCCAAATCTAACACCGTAACTCAAGCTGCATGCACTCACCTGCGCGCGCACACACAACGAAAAACGTGCAAGCAAGCTACCCTCGAGTAGGTGCAGACAGGGCAAATGAAACTGGTTAAGACAGACAGAAAAGATGAGATTTCAAAGAACTTTTAAAAGAAAATAAGCAGCTTTCAGATGAAGAGAGGCAGACTATTCCAGATCGCGGACCAGAGGTGCTGAGCTTGGTGCGAGAGAACGACGGCAGAGAGGGTTCGAAGAAGAAGGAAGAGTGCGGTATGATGCAGAGATCCAAAGCTAGTCGTACAGGTGGGAAGGAGCGGAGTCGTTATGACATTTGTGGCCGAGAGCGCCGGCACTATTCTTTGTGTGCTTTGAGACAGGAAGCCATTGGATTGAAACAGGAAAATGGTTGGTATGAAAAGTTTTATTTATCTTTAGAATGAGGTGACTGCGTTGTTCTGAACCTAACGAAGGACATACCAGGGGGAAGAGAGTTGCAGTGGCCTATACGAAACACGACGAGGTTAGTTGGTTGGTTGTTGCTTAACGTCCCCCACAAACTAGGTGCATATCATGGCAGTGTTACATGGACAAAGTTTACGTGCTGCCACAGTGGGACTGCTGTCGCAACACGGGCTTTAGTCCCACCCAGTCACATCATACTTACACCGGGCCAAACAGTCCTAGTACTGTTCCAGGCGTCTGGTAGGACAGCTACTAGATTGGCAATTTTTAAGTTGTAGGTATGGCTCGGCTGGGGCACGAACCCCCGACCTCCCGCCGCGGAAACGAAGGCCTTTACCTATAGACCACCGAGTAAGTAAACAAAACGGGGGGAAAGCTTAGGAGACGGACTTCTTGACCACTTAAACCACGAGGTGGTCGAGACCCTATGCGCCGGAGATGATAGTAGCAGCTCTTAGCAGTGCGAGAGGCAAAGTGATGCCGGGACAGAGTGCTGTAAGAGATGACATCAAGGTTTCTGGACACAACTGAGGGAGAAATGATGGCGTTATCAAGAGTACAAAGCAAAATGAGCGACGAATGCTATGTATAGTAAACAAAGAGCTTTTTTTTTTTTACATAGATACACTCTTTGACGGACGAAAAATCTAACGTTCGGGCTCGGTGTGGGCCTTCAGGGACGGCAACTACTGCCAGCACAGGCCTTCTTTCCCCCTCCTACGTCCAGCAGCGTTGGCGGTTAGTGGTGGCATTTAGATCTCTGTTACAGCACAGGAGCACATTCTCTAGCACACATGATTACCGCTGGCATATTCTCTGGCACACATGATTACCGCTGTATACGGCATCCTCTGCGTCTACTCTGGCTTCCGTAGCCTCCTGGTGTTTTGCACTACAGCAGTTGTACAAGCACAACGCAAGTTCTTGGCTTGCTCAACGCCACGAATTATGCATGACCAAACTTCTCTGAACAGCCAATCCCTGCTCAACTTCAAGCCAGCTACCCCTACGTCATAAACCTTTCCATCGCAGGAGTCATCTGACTCAAGCTATTTTCACCTTTCTCACAGAAGAGTGCAGTCATAAAGCAAACAAGATCACGTGGCAACTACACGAGCAGGAACATGAAAACCAGCGGAAGGGGGAATATGCCTTTAACTTCAGCTTTCAAGTTCGCCCATTTGTTTTTCATTTTTCGCTCTTTTCGGAGCTGTCTGCAAAGTGCATTGACAGATTTTGTAATCTCCTCCCACGCCTTTTCGACGTCCACCTCTCAGAGCAGGAGACATAGCCTTGTTGTTGTTAAGATGGGCCTTTTTTATTACTTCATGGAGTAAAAGTCGAATCATGTGTTTTTATCCACAGAACTACAGTCTCTCTTCTTAAAGTCAGTCCTAGACGCACAGCCAGAGAGAGGACGAATTGTTATTCAGGGAAGGAAAATCCTTTCGACTCGGACTTGGCTTCATTCTCATGCAGCAAAGCGGTTCGTGCAACCCGAAGGAGATCCGATTTGAGCAAGAACTGAGTCAACTAAAGAGATTACTAAATCTTTTTAAGTAAAAACAATTTCAGCTGCCCCTGGGATTTCTTAAACGTCATTATTCCTTTTCCATTTTTAGTCCGAAATGACGCTAGGTGGGGCCACTTTCCTTCCAAATCAACCCTCCAAGAAAGTTGCTTGCACTAGCGACTTCTTCTTTCCACAGATACCGCGGACGTTGCAGTCCAGGGGAGGGCCTGGGTCAGTTTATCCAGATGCGTGTCTACCCGTGGGTGGATTCCGCCATCTACTTTTTCATTCCCTCCATCAGCATCTCTATCTTCAACATCTTCATCTACCGCGCCCTACAGGAAGCCACTCTGTTCAAACACAAGGCGGTGACCGGACATGACGACTTGCGAAACCACCACGATTCTGCGGGCGGTCCATTCAGCAGCACGGCAAGAATTCCTATTTTCATGTGCTGAATTTTCAAATGTCTTAAAAGGGACAATTTGTCCATGTAAGCTTAGGCAAAGTTTAATATTATTTGAAGTTTTACTTCTTTTCTTGTTAAATCCTTATTTTTAACAGCTTTGATGACAGCAGGGGAATTGAGCAAAGCTAAATACTAACACAGAAGAAGTCATTGAAAGGATAAATTGCATCGCTGGAATTAAAACAAAGCCTAAGGGTTTCAGAAACGTCACACTGTATTTTTTTCGAACTCGGGCTGTTTGATTAGATATTTTTTTCTGGCGTCGGTCGAAAAGCCTGCTGTGAAATTGATTAAGGCGCCATGTGGGGTCGTGACGTCATGCGCTGTACAACAAAATGGCAGCGAACCTCCACGCAGATGTGACAAAATTTCCTTTCGGCAAAGACAAAGGTCGTTTTTGTGCTGTGTTTGGGTGTACACATTACCAACGAAGGGGATATACTCTACGTACTTTTCCTAAAGATGAATCTTGTAGAAAAGAGTGGATCAAGTTTGTCCAAAGCAGACGAACAGACTTCGACACCCACTGCCACTAATACGGAAACATGGTCATGGTTTTAGGTCTAAACAAAAGGTTTTAAAAGCAGTTTAAACATCAGAATACACTTTTATAAGTATTTGATGCATACTATGCCAAAAATGACACTTTTGTTATCACCTTGTAAAGGTGGTGACTGAAATGTTATCGTGTGCTCATCTGCCATGAGTCACCTTCTTTTCGAAAAACTGTACAGCCTTATGCCTGGCCGAGTGCAGAAGATCCTGAGGAAGAAGTTCAACATTCTGTCAGATTGTTCAGATTTGTCTGTGTTGTGTGTTGTATCCTGATGAAGGGGTAGTGCCCCAAAGTGTTGACCTCGTGTTAGTATTAAGTTTGGCTCAGTTCCCCTGTTGCCACCATGGTTTACTCCGAGCCGCAGTCACTTGTTTTATTATTTTTGTAGCAACAGCCTAGCTCGCGTTTTTCGATTTTGTCCACTTGTTTCTTTATTCTTCTTTACGTCATTTGCTGTTGGAACTCGAACACGCACATACAGACGTCATGGCGTGCGAACTTTCAGTTACAATACACACGACGCGTGCACTTTTGTCATCTCCTCGAAAGAACTGAAAGAATTGATACGGCTCGTTGGCGACTGGACTTCAAACTATAAGCCAAACGCAGCCAATCGAATCCTATTACCTTATGACGTAGTTTGACTGGAAGACAGAGGTGTCAGTTTCCTGTCACCTTGTGAAGCTGCTTAAACTGAAAGCGTGCACTTTTAATGTTGAGACCGAATAGGTTGCTGGTCCTCTTGGCCTATGATCCCTTAAGTCGATAAATGTGTCACGTAGTACGACGTGCCTTTGTAACTAGGATGTCGCTAGGCACATGAAACAAGGACGTTTTTTCCAGCGAAGAATGATGTCCCTTTTGTTTGCAGGAGTCGATAATCCCGGATAGCGTAAGTCACCTTCGCCATGAATTCTCTTTCTCCGAGGACCCAGATGCACTAAGCGAACCAGCAGCAGGAAGTCCTCCTCCAGGCTTGTCGCCGACCGCGTCCACCAGCAGCAGCAAGACGGTTGCAGGACGGGCACTGGGTAGCGCCGCGCCAGACTCTCGCAGGGCGTCCAGGCAGTTGTCTAAGATGCTCCTTTGCGTCTCCATCGCTTTTCTCGTCTTCACCTCGCCTTTGGGGGTATTCGTGGTTGTCTTCCGCTACTGGAACCCTGCCTCTGGGCATGAAAAAGCCATGTTCACCCTTATCTATGACATCACGGAGTGCCTCATGTTCACTAACCACTCACTCAACTTTCTGTTATACTGCGTGTCTGGGTCGAGGTTCAGATCAAAGGCTGTGTCTATTCTTTCCTGTGGACGTCGTCAGAAGAAATGAAGACTGAGAATTGGCAAATACCGTACTTCATCTCCACAGCATTAAATGCAGTGCTGCTTTCCATGACCTCGATTTATAGCTCGGATGCCCGTAAAAGAATGTCATTCCAAATAATTCCTACTCTTGAAGGTGTTTTGCAGTTTTATAAAAATTTACGTTCAAGAAAGTTTGTGCTTTCCATCATTAACAGAAATATTTTGAATGAATCAAAAACCGATCAATTGCTGTTCAGACAGAACTCTTTATTCGGTATATTCGGATATTCGGTTAAGGAAGTGAAAACGAAACGAAAAACTTTGTCTCTGGTCCCATGTCCTTTACAATGGGAGATGAGCATGACACACAGTATTGACCAGTAATTGCATACATAGAGGCAAATGATATGATGACTGTAATAAACGTTTACATCCACGAAAGTTCTAATGTGGACTGTTGTCTGGTATTTCGATTGCATTCTCTTCATTTCGGCGCGTAAAACTGTGGTAAAGGTATCTGGCTAAATTAATGGAGTTATGAGATCTTGAAACAGGCGAGACAAGGTAACGGGAGTTTGTAAACCCGTGACAGCATCGTCCCTGAAACTGTAACTGTTCTCTTTGTAGATACACATTCAGGACACTAAGGCACTAATTCTCAAATGTTCCCAAAACAATAAATAAATATAAATAAATACTGTTGCAATACCAGCGAGAGTGGTATTTGTCAGTATACATGTTTGAGATACATGTACTTACCGACTGCTATACCAGGTGACATAGAAAGATTCCCTCCTCTTCCGTCTAAGGCAAGTTTCCGTATCCCGCCCCAGCTGTGGTATAGATCCTTCACAGTAGTGTCTACACGTCCCCTCAAGCCGTTTTGTTCTGCCTCTCTTGTCTTTTCTTTCAGGACTCCAGTGGAGAGCTCTTTGGTGACGGAGTCTTGTCCCTTCTTATGATGTGACCAATCAACCTTCTGCTTCCCCCTATGATAGTTTTTTCACGTCTTCTTGTCTACATGTGGACAGTACTACGTCGTTAGAGGTGGTCTGCGGCCAGAAAATGCGCAGGATTCTTCTCAGGCTAGTAGTGTGGATCAGGCTGACAATTTATTGATATCTCTTTCTCTCTGGATTCCGATCCGTACAACAGTGAATACAGTACCCAGCTTTGATTAAGCCTGAATCTAATGTTGTTCGTGTACTGGGACGCGCCACACACGTTGTTCAACAGCATGAAGGCGTTCCTGGCTTTGCTGAGTCTGGTGTTGATGTCACTGCCTGAGCCTCCATCATTCCATCATTCCATCATTCCATCATGTCTGACAAAGCTGCCTCCATCATTCCATCATGTCTGACAAAGCTGCCTCCAGAAGCGAACTCTTCAGTTATGGCTTGATATCTCCTTCCCGTGTGACTGGCGTTGGAAATGAATAACTTCCTCTTCCTTTCTGCTGATTTTCATGCCACGGTTGCATTTTCAAATCTCACCAAATTATGGATGGAGAGCAGCATCTGTTTCCCCACCAAGATCAAGCTTTACAAAGTTCTAGTCATCTCCATCCGGCTGAGTGGCTGTGAAAGCTGGACACTGACAGCTGAGTTAGAAAAGATCAAAACCTCTGCTGACTTCCTTATCTGTTTGTCTAGCATGGTCATCATACTTGAGATAGTGTATTTGTTATAGTCTTTTAATAAAAGGTGGATTTAATGTTGTTGTGGACCAGAATTAGTAAGCTAATCACACATCACAAACGCACAATTGTGGACTGCACCAACAGCAGTTGTCAGTTGTGTCAGGGTGAAAGATCACCTCCATGTAACGCAATGTGGACCTATGCAGGCCCCGTTACGATCGATCACTTCCGCTGACTTTGCACAGAGTGAGAGAGAGAGAATGAACGAAGCAGGTGAACAACTGTTACAGAGGTGAAAAAGGATGCATGCAAGAGGAGGGGATAGGTGGGTGGGTGGGCGAATTTACTATCATCTACCAACTCTTTTGTCACAGCTCTTGGCGTTCAGACGATTAACAGTCTATTCTGGGCATAAGTTAATAAACATGACAGTATTTTCCATATGCTCTGGGTACCCCTTTTTTTTCCTCTTCACCCCCGCCTTTCACGACCCCTTTCCAGTCCTACTCCTGCCACAAGACAGCTTACATTACTGACTCGTGGAATGTATGCTAACAAAACCACATCGACCCTGTCAATATACGTCGCAATAAAAGTCAGCCTGTTCCAGACCCCACTGGAAACTAAGACAAATGTCGAATTCACTTAGTATATCACTAAGTTGCTAAATTTTACAATCCTCATTGCTGACAGTGGAGTAATGTCAGGTTAATTCTAGAAATATATTCGTCTATGTTTCCTATTCGCAGTAAATAGAGGACTGAGTGGTCAGGTAAAATCTCTAGAAGCCCTAGCTTGGTGCCAACTACGTTTATATTTGTTTCTTATTAAAATACATACGCTACGATGGCCAGATGGTAATAATAATTATCCGGTTAATAGTAACTGACACTTTTAATTATAAACGTATAAATTATAAACAGTTTAATTGGTAATGTACGCCATCTCGAAATCGCATGATTTTACCACGATTCTAATGTAATATTAAAACTGCTTACAGACTGCAGCTCTTAAGCAGTTAGTATTGGTCGATTTCTGATTTCTATGGTGACTGAGGCGGTTAATTTGCAAGAACTGATGATGATGATGATGATGATGATGATGATGATGATGATGATGATGATGATGATGATGATGATGATGATGATGGCTTCCTCAGCGCGCATTAAGGTTGAGGAGAGAGGGGAGAGAAACGAAGACGATCGATATTACCTGCAACATATTAGTGATGTTTGAGTATGAATTCTAGTTACCCTACAAGGTCTCTATATGTCTCTCGTGGATGACTTTCCCGCATGTCTGATGTCACCTACCTGCTTCCTTCCACTGTGGTTGTATAGTCTCAGGGTGTGGTCTTAATCGGACCGTGATTAAACAGACTTCACACCTGCTCGGTCCCCACAGGTTTCTATGCTTTTTATTGTGGATTGCGGCAGGAAGTATGAACATACTGCACAACATCTGGGGCTGTCATCAATTAATTAAATCCCAAGCGAGCTTTAAAAAAGTTCTATCTTCTTCCCATACGTTCAGTTTCTGGGGAGTGTGCGGCCTGTTGACCTTCATGTCAAACATCAAGTTAAACTTATTTTCCAAGGATAGCATAAACGGAAGATGATAGAAAGTATTCTCACTCACTCACTCGCGTGCTCACTCACTCGTCGATCATTCACTCAGTAACATTGTGATGATTATTCGAGTATGGTACAAACTATCTTGAGTTGCCGATATCTAAATTAAAAGTGCAATGTCATTTGGAGTTGTCATACTTATCACTTTGGCTTTCGCGGTTTTATATGTAATCAGAAAAAAGTGAATAAAATGAGGACAAACAATGCTGTTCTCTATTTTTTCTTATTTGTCTTTGTGTTATCTGTCTTGGAAGGTGTTTATTATTTATCGAGTCCACATGAGTTCTCATCCTCCTTCTCACTCCCTTCCAACATTCCCTAGAGGTGGAGGTACGTATTGGAATACCGGTAAATATCAGTACGGTCTTAAAAAGGTACCGGTATATCGGTAGCGGTATATACCGCAAGGGACATAATCAAATTACTTATAAATAATCTTTAGGAATTTTTAGCCCTCAAAAACAGTGATTACAACTACACGAGAGCGTTTGCCTTACAGCAAATTATAGCTACAATTAATTCAATCAAATGATAACGCATTTGTAATCATCAAATTAGCGGAAAGGCGGCGGCCTGCCATGTTATTAGCAGCTGCGCTTAACACGTCCGACCTATCAGAAAAGTGAACTTTTCACTAAAAAGTAATTGAGGCGATACCTACTGAAAAACCAAGCAGATAAGGATTACAGACTGAAATGAAATGCTACTGCTTACTGCAAGCATTATTAAATGATGGCAGATATATATATATATAGTCTTCAGAAACTCTTAAATGAATCATGTCAAAACAGTCTTTGAAAATGGTGTGACGTCACTGAAACGTTCCAAGTCTGCTATGTAACTGCTGGGAAAAGCGCAACGTAGTACAGTCGAATCCGGTTAATGGGACCACCGGATAATCGGACCAGCCGCTTATTCGGACCGAATCTTAACGAACCGAAACAAATCCTATGTACATAAGCCTATATTAATATTATTCGCTTATTTGGACCAAAATTCCGCTTAAACGGACCAAAGAACGGGACCGCGAATAAGAAAAAAGTCGCCTGCGTACAGCGGATGTAAAGCGGGTCAGCGAGGAGAATTTACCCGATGCTTTTATCAAAGGACAGCTCAGTAGCCGCCAGCGAGGTTAGTGGACCCACTGAGTCGCCGCTTTTCGGGGAAATGAAATCAAAATTAAACAAGTGTTCGGATTCACGTGCAAAGACATCCCTCCTGTCAATCATGATTGAAGTTTACTCTAGAAAGGCATTTTGCCACCCTTTTGCTTCAAAAAAAGTTAAACTTGATCTTTACATTGGATGTTTTTAGTGGCGAAGCTTTGAATGGCGAGAACTTAATTTGTCTCCCTCCTGACCTGAGTGACCTCCACATCTTGACCCCGAAACACCAAGGTTTCTTCAGAACACTTAAGGCAGTGAACTGTGCTTGTCTTGTCTCCCCTGCCAAAATGCCACGGCGTATAAGATCGTTTCGAAGAATTTGTAAATTTATTTTTCAATAAACAAAATTCGACTGTAGTTCTTGTTTGTATGTTCGCCATACGTGTGTGCCGCACAATAAAGGTCATGACATTTTAATACACTGTATTTTACGTATAGCACGTCCCGTCTTAATTGTAACATATAGGGCATGTTCGTGTAATCGGACCAGATCGCGTCCCGATGTGGTCCGATTAACCGGATTCGACTGTATTGGCAACAGGTTCGTATCAAAGGCTTCCAGCTAATGGACGCATGCAGCCATGTGAAAATTTAAACTATAAATTAAGACGCATCGGTGCGGTTATAGTTTTTTTAAACAATAATTATAAGGAGGGGGATGATCGAGTTCGATCTCGTTTTCACGATTCTTATACCACGGACGACTGGTATAATAGCGGACGATCAGGATTTCTTTAATTTCATCACTTATTATAATCTCCCACGTATATATGGTGTGTACTTTTATTTGTTGTGTCGTTTAAATTCTGTTTCGTTAACAATACTCCGGCCATGCCTTCCCTTGATTTCGAAATAGTGGATAACTGTCGAGAAACGTCTCGTTTACAGGAAGCTTCAGGGAAATATAGAAGAAAAGGTTGCTGTTTGTCGTATATGCAAAGTGATCAAATTAGCTAGCAGGTATATATCCCGCATATTGAGTGCAGATGACACGTAGTCCGATGCTGTTTGGTTCAAAGCACTATATAGACTTCACAAAATATTCATTTAAACAAAATCGGTATTAACTGGTTTGTCATCTCTCTCTCTCTCCATTTGCATGATGTACACACGCACACATACGCAGCGCTATATAGACAGTCGGCGAAGTTTTTTGGTTCGAAGAAACCGTTTGGCCGAGCAACGACTTTAGCAGACAGAATACAAAAAGTTTCCAAGCGAAGGGAGAGAACTCCAAAGTCACATGACCGGAAAACCTTTTCATTCTGGGCGGAAAGTTTGAACATATGCACTTGTTTACAAACTTTACGTTACTTACTTACTGAACTACCTAGTGTTTATTAATCGATTCAGCATTGGATCTTAGTTTTTAGAGGTAAGGCGTCAAGAATTTTGACTTCGTATTTAGCCAACATCCGTGACCGAATAAAAACGTGCATACGTTTTATGGTGTTTTACTGTTTAGATTCACACACAGTTTGAGTTAGCAGTAGCATAATTTCCGTACTTCTACATGTTTGTGTCGCCGTACACTTGGTTTTTTTCTGTTTCCTATGCTCATGCCTTTCGGTTCTAGTTGAAAACTAAGCACAGAACTGATTGCCAGTTTAGTTTCGCATAGATTAAGATTGACGCCAACACTGTTGTCCAGATAAAAATGTGCCTCTTAAATTAAAAGCCAAACGCCGAAAAGGGCGCTGAATTCGACCCACTAGGACTAGGAGGACTGAGGCACTTTTTGTCTGTACTGTGAGTTTTGCTTGACTATCGTCAGTTTTGCATCGAAGAAAAACGAAGATTAATGGGGGGGGGGGGGAGTCAGATAATAGTGAGAACATACTTGTTTTCGTTAAATTGGTTCCTTTTGCACTGATTTATTCACAATTATTAACAAAAAAATATGCGATCTGTGATCCTAAAACTAAAAACAAAACTGTATCTACTATCTGTATCAGTGTATGAAAATCGAAGGTGAAAGAACTTAAGAAGCATATATATTTCTGTTTCCGTACATTAAACTATAAAGATACCATTTTGATGACTGCATAGTAAAGAGAAAAGAAAACAGGTGACTGCAGCTTGGGGTAATAAAGGGTACAGCACAAAGAACTGAGCCAAGCGGGAATTAGAAAGTGGGGGGTGGGGGAATCTGGTATTGAGTTCCAGGGCCCTGAGGCTTAACAGGGGCCCCTCAGAGTTGCATATGTCTTTTAGAAGAAGGCCCACCTCCTTATCATGACATTTTCCCAGGCCCCCAAGAGCCTTGCGACATCCCTGCTGTTTCAGGGCACTATTCAAAACAGGTACACGATACAAACATGATCTACTGTACATAAAATTATGTTGTTAATTATACAGGTTAGGATCTGTGTGTGTGTTATTGATAGCACTATGTAGAGTCAGCTCTGCTATTCTCAGCAACCTTGTTTATTACATATTTTCAATACGTGCAATTGTAATACTTATTATTGGCTGAGAACTGTGCTGTACATTTATGTGTTTCAGGGAGACTAAACCAAACTGGCCATGACACAGACAGTCACAATCAAAGATGTCCTGCTGCAGTGCCAGGGAGGAATGCAGTGTCACACAAAGTTAATCAAAATTCTGAAGAAATTATATACCTCTGTAAGTCTTGTTTCATGTGACCACTTTTAATCTTTTGAATGTTTTATCAGAATTAAGCATTCTAGCCAAAGATGGGGGCACCAACAGCAGGGCTAATGTACATTCATAATTTATTCAGTTTATACTTTATAGTTTGAAGCAAGCACTTTTTCATGTAGCCTTATCACAGTTTTCAAACGTGTATCATAGCCTGCACATCAGTCTTGTCATTCTTGTTATTTATAACTTTATTTAAAGGTACTGGGACATGTGGACATCACAGCAAAAACACACTGCAATCTTTCTTTTAAAAAAATCTACACTTATTTATCACAGCTGCGGTTAATTGCTCACTGTTTACTAGCTTTCAGTGATCAACTCATCACATAGATGTGAGTCTAACTGTCTTCAGCGTTAAATGTGTGTGAATATGCGTTTCCATGCTCGAGCAGATGCCTTTGCAGAATTAGATAAGAAGATTTGTGCAAGAGTCGTAACACCAGCCGGAAGAAAGGCAGTAGTGTCCGCATGACATTACCCTCAGGCTGTGAGATTTCTTCCAGCAATGTAGCAGATGAAAAAAAAAGTTACATTTATAGATTATGCTAGGACTAAAGTAGTAGGCGGCAACAATCACATTTCTGTCTTCATCTGTTTAGATGGGACTGGAAAAATTCTGGGCCGAGTTCCAGCCTCTACTGAAATTTCCTATGGTGGTATATAACCGGGAGCCAACAGTTGAACGCACAATTGATTTTGTGGCCAAGTTTGTTACATCACTTGGGGCAAAGCAGACAGCGAATGGTGAAAATTCAGATGATGGAAAGGATGCGATGATATGTAATCCTCTTCTTGAGCAGCTTTTTAACTTTTTGCTTGAGGTAAGCAGGTGTTACATCTGCTGTTGTGTATTATTCATAATCTGATTTATTTAAATCTAGGGTTTATAAAGCGCAAACTACAAACACATGCACAAGCACATCTGCACACACACAGATGCCTACATTATCCAAAATAATTTATGTTCATGTCCTTAAACTTGATTGACTTCTCTTTTTAAATGCTGTCATTTGGCTGCAGTTGTGTTCTGTTAACAAATTCTGATTGTGTTTTGGTCAGTCTCAAAGTACATGTGTTTACCTTTGAAGTATCAATCTGGCAATGATTTGATAACTGAAGAAGGAAAAAATGCACTAACCTGTTTATAACGTGGGTGGCTTAAGGTGAGAGGATTCCCCTCGTGCTATGTCTGACAGAGAAAAATGGATTATTGCGTATTGTGACTATATATGGTAGTACTGGTATGTTAATGTGTATGTGTGCACTTGGTTGTAGCCAGGTAATAGGGAGAGCATTGGTTGTGTTTGCAATGGTGCGCAGTACTTGGCAAAAGCACATTGTTGCTGCTGATTTCAGCACCACAGTGCTAAGGACCGGGCTGTCAGGTTTCGTATTTGTCAGCTGATGGCCAAGCTACTAAGTAACCTTGGGGAGGAAGCCATGATAGATGATGACCTCTATGAGAGAATTTTCCACTGTATGCTGGAGAGGTTGCGTGATAAGGCAGCAGCTGTTCGTGTACACGCAGTGCTGGCGCTGGTCCGCTTGCAGGATCCATCTGATGAAAACTGCCCTGTCATTAAAGGTTTGTGATCAGAAGTGTTTGTAAAACTTAAACGTTTTCTGTCAACACTACACCGTGAAAGGAAGATTATCCAAAGTGGCGTAAAACATCGGGAGATTTATTTGTGCACAAACCTGTTGTGAATGCAAGCAGCATTAGTCCATTGTTCACGTACAAATGTTGACATGTCAGCATACATCTGAAAGTGTTTGGCTTCCTTTCTCTGCGTACATGTGCTCACGTGTCAGTATTTAAAGATTAGATGTCTCTTTTTTGTGGCCTCTGTTTTCCCCTTTCCATGTCTCCCTTTTTCTCAGTCCCTCCCAGCATCTGACCAACAGCCTGTGTATGTCATACCTCTGTTTGGTGTTTTTATTTTCTTACCATACCTGTTTCTTATTATGTGTCCTCTTTGTGCCGTTTTTAGCGTATATGCTCTTTTCATGTGTGCTCACTGGGTCTGTTGTTTTTAGCATATCTGTTCCTAATGGCAACTGATCCTAACCCCGAAGTCAGAAAAGCTGTCATCTCCTGCATTGCTGCCTGCAAGAGAACATTGCCAGCCATCTTGGAGCGAACAAGAGATGCTAAAGACACAATGCGTCAAGCTGCCTTCACAATCATAGCTGAGAAGATTCCACTGAAGGCTCTTACCATTGGACAGAGAGTGCAGCTGCTTCAGGAAGGACTCAACGACAGAGCAGGTGTGTAGAGAAAAGGTGTTCTTCATAGCTTGTTTACTGGCTTTGCTGGCTGTCATTCATGCATGTGTGCAGATGTGCTGAAAATTGTCTCTTTTCACTGCTTACCAGGTGCAAGCTAGTGTCTTCCAAAACAAATGACATGGACATCTTTTACTTGTACTGTTACTTATTTTTAAGTGGTGATGAAGTGTTTACAGTATAAATTCTGGGTATTTTGATAGAGTTGACTCAATAAGCAGATACCTGTCTAATCATAATGTAACTGTGGCATGCTGTTGGTTTTTCTTCCCATGCTACGTCGTGTTCCTGATAAGGATGAACAATTAGATTTGTTTTATTTTGGTGTATGATTCTGTGTGAATGCAAAAATATAAATTTTTAGAATCTTATGTATAAAGTAAACAGTCAGCTTTTCCTTCCCGAATCTTACGGACACATTTGTGAGTTAGCCAACTCTTTGATAAAAAGTTCATTGACAACATGGCTTTGCAGATGGATGCCTTTCCTTAGAAATAGTATATTAATATCAGAGTTCGAATTTAGCGGGTGCCTGGATGCAAATGCTACAAACAGTTGGCTCAGGCATGCAAATTTTCTATCGAGAGTGCCCAGTTGGCACTTAAAAATTGATAAGAGTTGAAAGAAAATTAATTGAGAGACAGACCAAGAAAGCAAGCTTGGCGTCAGTTGAGAGAAACTTAATGTGTCGTCTGCTACAGCTGGCTTCTGTCCAATTCCATGTGGAGTATGAATCAAAGCACCAGCACACGTAGAACGAGGCCCGGTGGAAAGACCTCCCCTGGCACACAGTTGAAATGAAACAAGATGGCGTGTGGACATTTTGAATCTGGATTTTCAAACATCAACACAAATGCAAATCAATTATGACTCAAAGATTTTATTTCATTTCATTATGCTGCCACTCAAAACCACAATTAGGCAGTCGCACGTTTTGTCTAGAGTGCCCGACTGGCACTAAAAAAAAAAAAAAATGGAGGGGGGGGGGTAAATTCGAACCCTATTATGTAGCCCCCCTGTGTGGTAAACCAAGTTAGAATTATGGAATGCCAAACATCCAGTTATATAAAAGTGTGACGTCCTTTGACTTCTGTGTTCCTCTTGTAAAATTATGAAAATTGTTCTCTTTTTATGCTTAATCAAATAATGGCAAACTGAGCTTTCAGTCTGTTCCTACTTTTGACACAGAGGGAGTCAGAGTTATCTGCGGGGGAAAGCTTTTGCAGAGCTGGCTTCATAGTTTCCAGGGCAACGTGCTGGAGCTTCTGCACAGTCTTGATGTGGAAAACTCCACCAACGTCTGTCAACAGGCGCTCAAACAGTTCTTTACTGTCACACCGATTGCAGATCTTGTGGCTAATTTCACCCTGCTTGATGACAAGTTAGTATGCCCATCTTGTATTGCCATCTGGCTTGTAACTGCCCATGCTCATTTGTTTAGTAAGCCTTGCTGCTTGATGACAAGTTAGTTTGGTCATCTTGTCATCTTGCTGCTACTAACAATTAACATGCACAACTACACTTAGTAACAGCTAGCAGTAGTGTCTCAGAGTGGAAGGAGGGATACCTCATCAAACTATCCAAGAAAGGTGATCTCAATAACTACAGAGGAAAAACCCTGTTGTCAGTTGCAAGCAAGGTGTCAACAGAATCCTCCTGAACAGGTGGAAGGACATCAGTGACCCACAGTTTCAAGATGAGTAGGATGGTTTCTGTATGGATGGATCCTGCACAGACTGTTATCCAGACATGGTCATTGGTGGAACTCACCATGGAAACTTGAAATGTTTGATGCGATGTTAAGGGTAATTGCGACCATTGAAACTGAGATTTTGATGAGAGTGCAGAGTTATGACTCCTCTCAGCTAAGACCTGATTTTGGTGCATTTTCCAAAGTCTTAATAGGAAGGATTTACTGTATGTATTGATCAAATGGTGTGTTGTGTCACATGTGCTGTTTTTCCAACTACTGGAAGTGAAATGCTTAATTTAGGGTGGGCTGAAGCTGCCGTGTTAGCCAGCGCTGGACTTAATGTAATAACAGACTGAGGATGAGGCATGAGAAGATGTGCATGGTGAGGAAGATGAAGATAAATTTACGGACTGTTTAGTATTGGTAAGACGACCTGGAAGCAAGAGAGGGAGTTAGGAACAGGAAAGGGGATGGTATAACTGATGACACCAAATATTTTACCTACTTTAAAAAAATAGAAGTTTAGCTAGCAGGTAAGGGATAGATCTACTCAAGTTCTAATAGATTTTTGTGTGATGACTGTTGCATGGAATTCCAGAAATCTGGTGCCAGAAGATAAACTGTCCCCAGAAAATGCGATGTACTGGCAGCAGTTATGTCAGCATGTTCACCAGGCTGGGACAGACTATGAACAGTACTTGGACATGGTATTACCTGAGTGTCTGCCATTCACAACTTACCTTGAGAAGTGAGAAAAGCCTCTGCCCTATTTTATCTTTCTTGAGAAATTGTTTAAATGACTCATTGAAAACAGAATTACAGGAATGCAAAGCTATTACTATAAGTTTACAATTAAATGTTGTCAGTAATACACTGTTTTGTTGCCCACAGTATCGTGAACCATTTAAACAGCTGCAGTAACCTAGACAGGCAAGTGGAGCTGGAGTTTATCATTCAGCATCTTCTGCAGCTGTTTAGTTGCATGGACTTGACCGATCAGGCCTCGAGGTCAGTGTCTGCCAACATCCAGCAACAGGACTGATGAGTGTTTGTCTTTGAAAGATGTTAGGGTTAGTTAACAAGTGTTGTCCCTGATCTTTGTATTCGAAAGACATTGCTGCTGCAGTGTCGGCAGGCTATAAAATGTTCACTGATGTTTGTCTTTTAAAAAAATGTTAGTGATTTGGTGTCATGCCAGTATTGTCAATGTGTTCACTGATGTTTGTAAAAATTGTTAGTGCTGTAGTGTCACCACGATGACAAGTCTTCTTGTTCAACAATGCTGCAGGAAACAGACAGAACACCTGCTGCACAAAATGCTGTTGTCGGACCATGTCGACTACTCGCTCGTGAATCATGTTCTTCCCTGTCTGCAACCACTGCATGCCAGCACCAACTCCCTGGTCAACTATCTGGTGGAGGCAGTGGCTGAAATACGCCAGCCTATGATTGTCGTAGAGAAGACCCTCAGTGCGGAAGAGCAGCGCAAAGCGGACATTCAGGTCAGCATGCAGCCTGCTTGTCTTCAAAACTTGTCAGAGACTTTATCGTGGCATGTTGACACATTTCAAATTTTTTTTTTTTTTTTTTTTACAATATGTGCTAACATGAAGCATATGAACTTGAATGAATCAGACATGAGAAATCTCTGGAGATTTTCAGTAATCCAGGATTTTAAGAATAAAACAATTTTTCTGAGGAAAATTAGCATCAGTTTTGAGGTTAAATGTGGGGTGCCAAGAGGGAAATCAATGGGTATAATGCTCATGGTATGTAAGGAATTGCATTCTATAACTATAGAATTCTATAACTAAAAAGAATTCCTTGACTATAAAATTGACTCTTTAACTATAGAATTAATTCTATAACTATGGAATTCTTTAAATATAGAATGAATTTTTAACTGTAGAATCAGTTCTATAACTATACAATTGTAATTCTATAAAGACTGTTCATTCTGTCTTTACTATGAGCACAAAATGTTATACAATTCATTCTATATATACAATCGAAGGCCTCAGCTATAGAATTAACTCTTTGCCCCAGCGTAGATAGTATACTATCTACAGCCTATCATGCCCTTGAGTCCGCGCTGCTTGCAAACTTTCTACGGATTTAAAAATTTGCAGCGACGCATTTAACTGTGTCAGGGAGGTAAACTTTATATCATTGTAAAGCTCTATCATCGCTTGTTTCCCCTGCACTGTCTAAATGAGTTTCGGAAACAGTTTCGGCTTGCCAAACGAGGTTTAGTGTAGCGGCTGGCCAGGTCTACTTCCATCGTTCACAATTGCTACACGTGTTTCGTTTGTTGTGTGTGCAAAAAAATTACTATATTTGGCACCAAATAGTAAGTAGTATTTAATATTTCTAACTAAAAGTATTGTTTCCATTGTGATGCCGAAGAATAGATCTTTCTAAATATGTAAAATATATTACTGTGAGTGTGGTAGTTTTCAAGTAGTATTTTTTTTTAAGTGTAAATCTGTGTGGCCTCTGGAGCTGCTACAGAGGTCTTAGCCCTGTGGATCCTGCAGATGCAAAGAGTTAATTTTATTTATACCATGCCAATTCCTTAGCTAAACAATGAAAACGAGGCCAGCAATTTATTTTGGTTCCAAGCAGCCTTCAGTGGCCCCCTTATGGTGTATTCACCTTCATCGATACTACATACATAGTGCCCATCAAAGTTTATTTAAAAAATATGTATATGTTAAGCACACAAATAGCACCTGCACATTGACATATTCATAATAATCCCTCAAAATGTGCGTTTGTATATGCGAATTGTTGTCACTTAATGGGGATGGAGGTGGATGGTGCCCATCGTCTGCTAACTTATGATCCCAATTGTATAATTCGTAAAATGAATATTTACTTCATACTGTTGTTACTTCTATGGTATGCTAAATTGTTATTGCTGCATAATTTGCCACTTGTCCAAAGAATGGCTCGAGGTTTTTCAGAAATTTCTTTTTTTTTTTAGCTGGGCATAATCCATGCCTGATGGATCCACTCACTCCCAGCAATAGCATACATCATGATTCTCGTTAGTCAGAAGATGGTGATGTATGTTATTCATAACTTATGCTTAACTATTTAGAACAAAGGGTGGGGGTGGCAGTTTACCCTCACTGTATCATTTCTGATACATAGCATAATTTTTCATTTTCAAAATCATTCAAAGATTTTGCCTGGTAATAACTAAATAAGCAAACATTTGACCCCCTGATCTTAAGGTGTATGTGTGATGGGGACAGGTAGCTAAGGTGCGTGTGCAACTGAATCAGCTGCGGGAAGAGCTGGAGTCCAGCATCCAGCAGCAAGACTTTGAGAGGGCAGCACAACTGAAAACATCCATCAGCCAGCTTGAGGCGCAGCGGACTGCACTTACGGAGGCCAGGGAACTGGTGTCAGAGGAGGTCAGGACGGAGAAGGTAAGGGATGTGATGGGGTTGGAACACTGTTTCTTGTCACAATACTGTACCATGACCCAAAGTGCTAAAATCTCATTTAGCAGTCCCTAAACGCTCCTTCCAAACAAAAATGACCCGCCAAGGTAACCCTGGTAAGGCCCCTTCGACTGGTTTTAAATCGCCTGCAGTGATGACAGCAAGTCAGAAAAAGCTACAAATAGTTTTTGTCTTTCTGATTTGTGGTTTGCTGTGTTTTATACCTATCATATGAAGAGCGGCAGTATTGCTGTGAGTTCTGTTGTAAATATTTATGCGTGATTTGGAAGTTCACCTGAGATGGGTGCTTCTTTGGGCGCATAAACTCCTGTACCTGTAGCACGAATGCTTGGGTCACGCGAATTATCAGTATAGATTTGGGAGTGATCTTTGTATGTGGTTTTCAGCTTCTGTTTGAAATCTGCTATAATTTTGTCAAAGTGTATCTCTTTCTTATATTTGGTAAGTTCTGTGTCTACAATCACTTGTTGTATAGTCCAGGGTGGAGCATGAGGGTGCACATGTGGGTAAGGGGCTTCAATGTCAACATCAGCCCCATTTGTTTGTTCCAAGTCTTGGGTGCATTTCTGA
>SMGT01000511.1:0-22731 GCA_004794575.1 Lanistes nyassanus | reverse complement strand
ATGTGGGTAAGGGGCTTCAATGTCAACATCAGCCCCATTTGTTTGTTCCAAGTCCTGGGTGCATTTGTGAATGCTAGGAATGTCCGGTGTTTGTGTGGTGTGGTATGTATCTGTCTGACTGGATGATCTGCCGGAAGCCACTGTATCTTATAGTAGTAACTTGCTGCTCTTTCTTTAATTATTAAGTCTGTTGGTTTTTGTCCTGTCTCTGCCAACACCGCTAGGTTAGGGGTGCACACAGGGACACCTAAGACTACTTTTAGGGTTCTACCCTGTACAGACGAGTTTATTTATTTGTCGAGCATTTAAATGGATTAGTAGAGGGTCTGCATACATCAATCTCGACGTTACGTGGACTTGGTACATGTTTAATAAAGACTGGATTAATGCCCCAGCTATTGCCTGTCGCTGCTCTCTTTAGGTTTATTGCCTGCTTAGCTGCCTTTGTTATTTTCTCCACATACGGATTCCAACTTGCATTATCGGTAAAGATGACCCCTAGAAATTGAATCTGGTTACTGTAATTAATAGCCATTTGATTTAATTTTAGCTGTGGTTAATCTGTTTCATTTTTTTGAAGATTGTCACTTGGGCTTTTGTAGCAGACAGTTTGAATCCATTGTATTTTAACCATTGGATACCTGGTTACGGTCTTCCTTGACTTTATCTATTTCTAAGAATCTAGGTTTTGAGGGTCTTTAGTTTTGCATTTTTCTATTTTACCAAGTAAGGTTGTGTCATCTGCAAATTGTTTGACTTTAACATATTTAACACACTTGGGGAGGTCTGTATTCGATGCCAGACCATGTTAAAAAGACTCTCCTCTGTGACCAGCATTTTGGGGGCAAGTTTAAAAATTGTAAAAAAATAACTGTATGGCCTAGAAGGGTGAAACAAACAGATTTTGAAAACTAAACCATACTGAAATAAACTGTAGTTACGCTGGGATCTTCTGTCTTGTAAAAGTTAGGTAAAATCCAGCAGCAACAGAGTAAGTGAAAATCTGTGCGAGCAGAACTTCCTGCTGCAATCTTGGCCATGTGGCGTGACTAGCCCGGAGGGCCTATGGGTTCTCCTTTGTCTTCCACAGCGAAAAGCACGATTTTAATGGTCAAAGGGAAACAATCCTATATGGATGACGGACTTAGCTACTGATTACACACATTTGGACGAATTCCTGTAAGGAGTGTTTGAATTTTGAAAGTGTGGGTCTTTGCACAAAGTCCCTGGGCAGCCAGGACAATTTGGCTGGACCGAAATATGCAGGCCCTGGCACTCAATGGGTTATGTAGCAGGGGACTTAACACACTTCCTGGGGGTACTCCATTATCCAAAGTTACCTCCTTGGAGGTTTTGTCTTCTACCGTAACTTCTTTAGCATAAATAATTCTAACGGTTTAATTAGACTTTGAGGGGTGCCCATTTGGTATAATTTCTGGATCAGGCCATTGTTCAAAAGCATGTCATATGCTTCTTCTATGTCCAAAAAAACTCCACATTGACATTTTTTTTCTTCAGTTTTTGTGTTTCTGATTTCCTGTTGAAGAGCTGTTATATGGTCTATTGTGCTACGTTTTTTTCCCCCTTAATCCACTTTGTTCTGGAGGAGGATGTTTTTGAGGATTGTTTCTAGGGTTTTCCTAGCCGTGATGTGAGTGCTATTGTTCTGTAGCTAGAAGGGGCTGTCTTATTTTTGCCAGTTTGAGGATTGGTACAACTGCTACTTGGAAATATGCCTTTCTCAAGGACGTCATTAAAAGATGTAAGACTAGTGTCTTGATACTGGTATGACTTTTCTTTAACATCTCGTAAGTTATGAGGTCGGAGCCTGGAGCTGAGCCTAACTTTTTAGATTTTAGTGCTAGTACAAGTTCTTCCATGGATATTTTCTCACAAGGGAACTGTGAACTCCCTCCCACTCTCTCTCTCTCCCCCGCCCACTCTCCACCCCCGCCCTTCTCTACCCTTTCCTACCCACATTGCGATTGGCTGCCCCTCTTTAACCCCTCTTACTCACTGTCCCTTGGTTATTCTCCTGCATGCAGCCCACGCACCACATCTACTTCAGCTAAGTCTTTTTCTTTTTCGTTTTTTGTCGTTTTTGTGTCGTCTTGATGAAGGGGTAGTGCCCCGAAACATGTAGATTGTCTTCGTCTTTGTCCCTTTTCTAGCTTGGTACAGTTCCCTTGTTTTACATTTAATTTGGACTTTCCTCCAAGCGGCAGTCACTTGTTTTTCTTTGATATTTTCTCAGTTAGCTTAAGTTTGGTGGGCTAAAATTTCTTTCTGACATTTCTTTGTGTGTTTTAAAGTCGTCTAGATTTAAGTTTGAACTGGCTTCGTGAAACACCTCTGCCAGGAGGTTAGCTTTATCTTCATTTGTTTCATACTTTTGTTTGTCTTTTAGTAGGGTGGGCATGGTGGTCCTGGGACCATTGTTAAGTCTTAATTTTTTTTTCTCTTATTTAGGTTCAAATCTAGGTCTAAGGTTTCTGTGAACTTATGCCATTCTTCTCTTTTGGCTTGTAGTATAGTGGATTTGGCTGAGGATTTTGCTTTTAAGTATCCTATCCTATTTTCTAGATTTTTATGTTTCTTCCATAATTTTAGTTTGTGTTTTCTGTTTTTAAGAGTTAGCTCACATTCTTTAGTCCACCATACTTGACCCGCAAATTTTTTTACCTACTGGCATAGCCATTTTGACTGAGTTTATTATGGTTTCTGTCAGCTGTTTAGTTTTGGCATGTACATCATCTTCGTTTTGCGATGTCACCTATTCATTTATTGTGTACTGATCCCAGTTGGTACGTTTGGTATGTAGTCTGGTTGGTTCATCTTCCAGTTTGATTGGTTCTGCTTCTAGCTTGGAAATTAAAATCCAGCACTGTATTTCTGGGTATATACATTATATAAGCCTCCAGCATAATGGTGGGTATGTGCACTACATTATTTGAGCCTGATCTCACAAAATACAAGTTGTTGGGGTTTCTGTTTGGGTGGGATGTTGGATTTGTGTGGACAGTGCTTCCACCTGGTGGTAATTTCATGCTGTGAGGGAAGGGGGATTGGCTTTGTAGCTGTGGTTTACCAGGATGGCGGTGGTAAGGCTTTCATTCCCTACTGGCTGTGGTTTACCAGGATGGTGGTGGTAAGGCTTTCATTCCCTACTGGCTGTGGTTTACCAGGATGGCGGTGGTAAGGCTTTCATTCCCTACTGGCTGTGGTTTACCAGGATGGCGGTGGTAAGGCGTTTATTCCCTACTGGCTGTGGTTTACCAGGATGGCGGTGGTAAGGCTTTCATTCCCTACTGGCTGTGGTTTACCAGGCTGGTGGTGGTAAGGCGTTCATTCCCTACTGGCTGTGGTTTACCAGGATGGCAGTGGTAAGGCGTTTATTCCCTACTGGCTGTGGTTTACCAGGCTGGTGGTGGTAAGGCGTTCATTCCCTACTGGCTGTGGTTTACCAGGCTGGTGGTGGTAAGGCGTTCATTCCCTACTGGCTGTGGTTTACCAGGCTGGTGGTGGTAATGTGCTGGCTCTCTTCTGGCTGTAGTCTTTCTTCTGGCGATCTGCAGGTGGTAGTGGTTCAGCTCATCCGCGATGCAGAGAGTCCATGTTGGCTGCCCCAGTCCAAAGTTCTAGTTGTCTCTACCTTTAACTTTAAGCTTTGTATTGGCTGTCGATTTCCTTATTTTTGTATGTTTTGATTTTAATTTACTGCTCTGTCCCGGACAATTTAATCTTATTAAAATTTGGTTTGTGTTGCTTAACCTCCTGCTGCAAACTTAAATGCATATCAGGTAGTCATTTGCTCAGACAATTGAACGTGCAGCCATACTGGTACTGCTGTCACAACACAGGCTTCAGTCCCACCCAGTCACATTATACTGAGACCGGGGCAACCAGTCCTAGTACTGTTCCTTGTAGTGCTAATTTTTCCAATTTTTAAGACTCAGCCAGGGCAAGAACCACCGACCTCCCACCTTGGGTGTGGATGCCTTAAATATTAGACCACCAAGGTGATCATCATTAAAGGTGACACCCAATAAAAAAATTAATCTTTTGTGGTGCAAGCCATTACAAATAGGACCAAACAGCTTCAGATGGTGCCATCTGATGTGTGTGGCCATATTGGTTGTGCCACTTGATAGTTTGATGACAGTGCTGCTCACATGGCAAACAGCAATATTTTATTCTAAGTCATTTTGCATTTTTTTCAGCACATAGTGTTTCCATAAATGAAATCTTTCTTGCCTGTTTCCACCATTTCAAGATCCTGATCATCTGTTGTTATATCTGTCATCTTCACTAAGAATCCTGGAAACGAGAAAGGAATGACTTCCGTTCATTTTAAAACTGACTCCAGT
Organism: Lanistes nyassanus; assembly: GCA_004794575.1. Lineage (NCBI taxonomy): Eukaryota > Metazoa > Mollusca > Gastropoda > Architaenioglossa > Ampullariidae > Lanistes > Lanistes nyassanus. Next base: position 18,364 of record SMGT01000511.1, on the reverse strand, counting down.
CAACACGTCTTGTAGTTTGTCACTTTGCTGAAGCTGATGGCACGCTGTGAAGAACATGTCAGCACCATTTGATATTAATGTGTTGCTGATACGGACCCTTTTGCCCAACAGTCACAGCAGACTCAGCCCATCTCATTTCATGTCACATTTTTAATCCTATATGTTAGCGACTGAGTTTTAATTAAATTTAAATGGTTTTGTTAAGAGCTTCTATTTTCCTAACTTGCAGGACATTATCTGTTAATGTTTGCAGTAAGGGTTAGTATTGTATATCAGTCTGCAATCTTTATCTGCTTAGTTGGTCAGTTTAAGAAGAAAATATACTCACCCTAATAACAAGGCTATTTTAGGGTCCTCTTCACTTGCAGTCAAACCTCTTTGTGGTAAGGAAGTTTTCGGACTTCTTGAAATCACCCATCACAAACTTTGATCTCCTCTCTTTAAAAGAGCAAGTTGAACACAACTCTTAACATTGCAGGCTGGTGCTTTCCTGCTAATGTTATGCTCAGAAATGTGTCAAAGTTTAATTAAAAATTTATCATAACTGTACTTGCTCAAAGGGATAGTCTCTTGTAAAGTCCAATGCCTGTATTTTAGTTGAGGATTTTATTATTAACTTGATTATGTCCCTTGGGGTATATGCCATTACCAGTGTTAAGACCTGCACCTGTATACTGTGCTGTTTTAAGACTGTACCAGTATTTACCAGTATTGCCATAATACCCCCTACCTCAGCTTTGCAAGACATGCAGTGTCTTGTTTAGCTGCTGTTTGTGTTTTGGAGCAATGTGCATTAAAGATAACATTTGTAACTCGTTCACTTGATGCAGAATGACACACCTACTGTGCTGAAATGTCTGAGCATCATCTGTGGCATGCTGGAGACATTCCCTCTGCAGACTCTAACCCCTGCTCTGTGCACGGTAATGGAGAGCCAGGTAGGGTCGCACCTGACATGTAATGTTGTTACTGGTTGTTACCTTAGAATAATTACACGTACATTAAGTATGATTGAAATTATATTCACCTCTAAAATGGCCTGACCACCAGCTGAGCTATGTGGGGACCAGCAGTTGCTGAGTCCTTGTTGCCCTAAGTTTAAACGTCACCTTGACGGTTACACAGTCTGACCCATTTGGTTGTCAGCTGCAGCTAACTTTACATTCATCTTGGGTTTGAATGTTTGAATTGTTTGATGTACACTGTCATAGATGCTTCTTGTCTGTCTAGACGGCCCTCCCCAGCACACAGACCCACCCACGCGTTATCCATTACAGTGCAAACATTTTTACAGTCTGACATAGTCTGTGTTTCTCCAAAATACTTTTTGCAGTCTTGATTTAAAAGTCTGATTCAACAAAATTTCTGACAGATTTTGCCAGCAATGGCCAGCGAAGAAGCTGCTGTACGGAACTTGGCTGTAAAAGCAATTGGTCTTTGCTGCCAGTTGAAGCGGGACATCATTATGCTTCATCTACCTGTCCTCATGCAGGTGTGTGGGTCTGAGCCATCAATTATCATTGACATGATTATACTCTTCCTGAGAGGACTTGGCAATGGTACTCGCACAAGTCTTGAGTTAGGTGTGGGCAGATTGATGTGTGCTGGGTCTGTATTTATTGAGCTTTTGGTGTGGTTTCGCTTGGTATCCTCAGATCTCAGGTAGATGTGTCTGTTAGAGACAAAAGTCATTAATTTGAGCTTCTAATCAGCTTGGTATCTGCAGGCATCTCAGGTCGATGTGGAGTGTGTTCGCAGCACAGCCCTCAAGTCTCTGTTTGACCTCATTCATGTCCATGGCCTTGCCGCTTTTGTGGACACTGCTGATACCCAGAACATGGAAATTATTGAAGGTTCAGCTGATGGCAGTTGTAGCCTGATGGACAGTAAAATGGAAGAGGAGGAAGAAATAGGAAGGCCTGGCGAAAATGCCATAAGGGAAGACAACTCTCTTACAGGCTGGAGCAAAACAGCTGGAAAACTGGTCGCCATATTGAGTTCCTTATTGGACACTGAGGTTTGTTTGGCTCCTTTCAATTTAAGATATTCAGTTCTTTATTAGGCGATTAGGTTCATTAAAGTGTTCAGGGTTGATGTCTAAACATGAAATCATCGTGTGCTGACAAGGTCATAACAGTAAAATGGATCCTTGGGTGTCCATAGACAGGAGAACTTCGGAACGTTGTAGCGGAGGGTTTGGCCAAACTCTTGATGTCAGGCAGAGTGTACTCCTCCACCCTTCTCTCACACCTGGTGCTGCTGTGGTACAACCCAGTAGCTGAGGATGACATTCAGCTTCGTCACACTCTGGGCACTTTCTTCCCCGTCTTCGGCTTCACCAACAGGTAGGTACGGTCTACAGACTTGGGGATGTACACAGTATACAGAGGTCTGGGTGGGTGCAGTCTGCGGACTTGGGGCTATACACAATGTACAGAGGCTTTCATTTTCTGCCAAGAGTCCTGGGTGATATTTTCTTATTGCGATGGAATGTTTTCCAGGTTTTTGCTCTTAATTTTTCTGGTGGGGATGGCAGGGGGGCACACTGACTTATTTCATTAATAATAATTAATATCCTCACTTGTAAGCAGTTAAGAGAACATTGTTTGGCATTTTCCGTTGAAGGTTTTTAAGTAGACATCACTTTATACTGGTCACCAAATTATCGTCTACAAATTTGGGTCTGTACATAATGCACAGAGAGTGTCACTCACAGGTTTATATAATTTGCAACAACACGTAACCTGAAAATCGATTTCTTTTGAACTGTTTGTAAATATCACATTCTTTTTGGCTGGAGAATGTAACAAACAGCTGGTTTACCTTGTAAAAAACAACCAATGGGAAACAGCTGTCAATTTTGAAATGTAAGTAGTCGTGGCTTACGTGAAGTGACTGGGTAGGTGTGCTCTTTCTGCACTGCTCCCTGCCCTTTCACCTTTGCTTTGTTTTCTGACAAATATTTCTAGCAAGTAAACCACGCTTCTATTACAATGTGCTGCATATTTGAATATAAAATGTACTGTTGGCTTCCCTGACATTGTGGGAGTGTTTGTGGTTGATCTTAGTACAGACATGTTCCCTCATGGCACAAAAATCAGTTCCAAAACCTCTGAGTACCAACGTGGTATCAATCTTTCTGTCATATGCAGCTCCAACCAACAGCTGTTTGAGGAGGCCTTTCTGCCAACCCTGAGAACCATCGTCAAAGCCCCAACCACCTCCCCTCTGCATGCCATCAATGCCAGCACAGTTGCCGACTTCTTGGTGGAGCTAACCCATGCCCAGCGACTGGTTGTCAACCAGAGCAGCAAATCACCTGTTAGGGTGAGACTGTTTCCTTGCTGTCAGTATTATACAACTTGCAGTGGGTTCTATACAGGTTTACAAATGTTATTTGTAAGGTTGGGTGTGGGCTGTGTTGTGCTGAGTGTAATAAATCTTGACATGAAACCTCACGTATATTCAGGGCTTGACAGAATGTCAGTTTTCAATAGCTTTATTTACATTAAGTCTTGATTGCTCTGTTTATTGTGGCTGATCTCTTCAGCTGATGCACATGACAGCCACCGTGAATAGAATGTGCAAACAGAGTGATCTGACCCTTTTGCCCACTTGTTCCTGACTTGGTGTCTCTTTCCTCTCCCCAGGAGAACCCTTGCCATGACAGCATTGCTGTAAAGGTGTGCAATGAGATTCTATCAAACCCAGACTTGTGCCACCTCAAACTGTGGACCCGTGTTTTAAACCAGCTGTCACTCAGCCCTGACAACCAATCGCACCTTAAGGACCTCAGCGCCCTGTGCCAGCAGATGTTGGAGGCAAGAATAACCCTGCACTTAATGGGCAGTAGGGGGTGGGGGGGTGTATATTTCAGTGATTCTGCTGGTCACACAAGTCAAAAGAGTGGGTGACATTGATTGTTTCCTTATCATGGTGAAAACACAGGAACTTTGTTCAATATTTTTTTGGGGGGTGGGGTGGGAGTGTCTCACAGTCACACTGACACATTAAAATCCCAGCAGTCCTTCAAAGGACAAACTTTGACCTTCTCACTTGTGTGTTTAATAATGTGCATGCCCACCAAATGTTTTTATGCTCCAACAACACATGCTTTCGATGCACTTTTTATTTTATTTTCTAAACAGAAAACTTCCCTTGTGCAAGTAAGATCCCATAATTTGTTGTAGAAATCTTCCTGTTCTTCTCTGATCATTGCTCTTGACTAGTTATAGGAAGTCATTTATCTAAATGCTGCATGGAAATCAAAATTTGGAGAGTAAAAACAATATGAGATCGTCTAAGTTTTGTGGAACTTGAATTGAGCAATCTTCTTGTCACTGTAATGTATACTAAAATTATGTACCTAGTGAGCCCACATGTTATGTAACACAAGGCTGAGACTGCCAAAGTTTGTTCCCGGAAGGTTTGCCCAATGAAGATCAGCCTGTGGACACCATAGCCAGACTCTTTGTTAACTGCATCTTGCTATAAGGACTGTCCTAGACTCTACCCTTACTGCTGTCAAGTGTTCACAACTTTATCTAACTGTTGCAGACTATGTGTATGCAGGCAGTGAAGGAGAAGCAGTGCATTAAATCGCTGGAGAAATTCCACAAGACTGTCCTTGATATGCTGGAGTCGTTGCCTGCTGACTCCACGCCCAGCACAACACTGACCCATGCATCTGAAGTTCCTGGTGCTGGCCAGGCCTTAGAGCAGGCTGGAGGTTTATCTGATGCTGACATGAATGAGACATTCAGCAGCCATATTGATCCTATGGCTGCGTGTGTACAGAGCAGATGTCGAGGTAAAGTCGATTGTCTTTATCACAGCATCGCATTTAAACAGTTTGCGTTGTTTCTCCCTACCTCACAATAATCCACTGCAGTCCGTTCCCTCCGAATGCTTGAAATGGCTGTGTGCACTGCTTTTGCATGCTATGGGTCTTGGTCTGGAGACTGGCATGGTGGAATATGGTCACAAGACTGAGATGCTTGTGAGAACACCTTCAGGTTTACCTGTGGGTATAGTTCTGCACAGATATGTTACCAGGAGTCTGTAGGAAGCAAACCAAGCCAACAACATGCAGCAGGGGTCAGAATTTTACTGTACACTGGGTACTGATGAATGTGCACAAAACATGCTGGTCTTTGTGGTGCAGCATATACTTATGAACGTACATGTAATGCAAAACATGGGGGTGGGGGGTCATTTTTTGTCCTAGCTGAAACTATGGCTACACCAAGCATGCACATGCCCAATCCAGCAGGAATGGCAAAGTCCACAGTGAGAACGGCAAAGTCCACAGCGAGAAAGGCAAAAGAAAGGAAAGCTGAGGCCAGGTGAGGGACAAAGCTTGGGGCAGGTGTTGTTGGGTTTTTTTTTTGAGTTGCAGGCTGATGTCAGTTTTGGGAGGAGCAAAACATTAGTGAAGTAGGTCATGTGATTCCATTTGTAGCTATTTTTAAAGAGTTGTGCCTTAGATACCAAGGTCTGTACCAGGTGCCTGGTGAGAGTTTTCAGTTTAAAAAAGAAACAGCTTCTGCATTCTTCTGGGAGTCAAATGCTAGTCATTTGACTCCCAGAAGAATGCAGAAGCTTTCTAGTATCACATGTAGCCTTTAAAAAAATTAGGAAAATGTCACCCGCTATAGCTTGGTTATCACTGATGTTCATCCATCTGCCATCAGGAGGAACATTGTGTCATGTGTACTAGTAAAAGGACATTGTGTGTCATATATGCATGTAAGCGATATTGTGTGTTGTGTGTAGATGCTTTTTGATTACCTTGTGCTTTCAGTGAGCTTGACATAAATGTGTTCACAACACCTGCTCATCGTGAAGCTATGGAGAAAACAGAAAAAGATGTGGAGAACCTGAGGTGCAACCTGGAGAGCTTGCTACTTGACAACAAGAGGACACCAGCCAGTCACGTTAAAACAGCAGCCAACAAGAGGTATGGCTCAAGCGAGACACAACTGTTTGTATTCAAGTCACATAAAAAAAAACAGAACAGAAACAAAAGTCTGTTTTCTGGTATCTGATTCTGTACTGGAGTGCTCCTTTCTCTGTGTCTATAAACAACGTTACCTCTACGTGTGAGGAGATTGCTGAGGTAATGTGGCAATAACCTGAGCAGTGTAAAGAAACTGCTGTGCACTAAATGCCATGCTTTATGTGATAGGCATATATGTCACCAAAACCCACCGATCAATCAAAATGTGCACATGAAACATCAAACTTATTAAATACTGTATTCTTTGTTTCTAGACTGAAAGTTTGCACTGTATCTGTGGTTTAAAAAGTGCTGGATGGTAGTTCGAAGAAAAGTATGCTGCCATGCAGCTGCATAGCTCAGAGGAGACTGCATTGGACCTGTTGCTGCAAATTTTTTTTTATAAGAAGTTCTAATTCATTGTGATTGTTTTTCTTCTTTCCTTATACTCCATTTTCCAGAAGTAGCAATGTTAGACGAACGGTGAACATTTGTCATTTCAGAGTGTTGCACTCAATTCAAGACTCCAGTGCCATCTAAAACCTGAGGTGTGTTGGCCTTTCTGCTCGGCTGGCAGGTCACAGTCAGGTAGCAAGAGTTTGCCTTCTCATCTTGCCAGACAAGATTCAGCAGTCAAGATGTTTGTCTGTGTCCGTTAATGCTTCAGACACAGCGTTGTTCCTTATTCCTATGGTCATCAGCGAGTGGCCTACAGATGAGATGCCAACTGGACACGTTTTGGTGGACAAGCTCTGTGCCTTCAAACTTCGCAAAATAGCTACAGAGAAAGCTACATTGGCAGTCTACTGTCTTCCAGACTGGCTTCCACATGGTCATGTTCAAAAATCATGGACTGGAAAACATGCATGAGCGTTTTTATTTTCACTGCGTGCTTGTTTCAGCACTGTGATTTGGCTTTCTCTCCCTATACGTCAGTCCTTTTCTTCACATGTCGTGAGTGTGTGCGTGGTTGTACATAAACACACAATATAAAGTCTTACAAAATACTGACTGTAGTCTTCAGCTGTTGTCTGTGTCTGGCAGGGTAGATCTTGGGTATTACTAAATCTTCAATTTTTGCACATTTTCATTGTATTGAGTGGTGCCACATATAGCAAAGGTTTGGTCGACAGTTGTGTACAAGCCTATTCATTCTATAGCTATACCATTTTAAATCTATAAAGACGATTTATTTATACTATGAACAGAAAATGCTAAACAATTCATTCTATAAATAGAATTGAAGGCTGGAGCTATAGAATGAAAGAGAAAAACAGGTGACTGCGGCCTGGGGTATTAAAGGGAAAAGAATTTTGCGAGTTGACGCAAGCAGATGTAATTATCCAGCCCACCCCCATCGACGGGCGCCGGCCTGGTCGTCTTAGGAGATTCGTTTGTGTTCAGTCATCAGGGTCGTGGCGTCACGTATGAACGGGATCAGCAGTGTTAGCGCGCCTGGGAGTGCAGTTCTAGCAAAGACTTGGTTCTAGTCTCTAATTAGGACTAGCACTTAGCGTCGTCGCTCAAGAAGATGGCTAAGCACCTGGCGTGACAGCAAGGCTGAACCTCAAGCTGCTGGCGGCGCGAACGCGCACGCAGTTATTACAGCAGGCAGCCAGGTGTGGTTTGTAAATGCCATGCCATGCCTGTTGTGCATGTGTCCTTGGTGAAGGCCGTCTTGCTTCTGTCGTTGTTCTGCCACACAACCGTCCTGTCTACCGCTCGTACTGCCGCTGTCTCGATTTGTGGTCGCCACTGCTATCGTCATGCACACCACTGCAGTAACAATCACGACATCATGTCTAAACCAACCTCCGGCTCCCGTCACCATTTGGCACGTCGCCTTTTAGCCGAGGGGGAGGGCGGGGAACACATCCTAGGCAAATTAAGGTCACGGGTCACGGCGTGCCCCCTTCCCCCTTCAAACAGAAGAATATATGGGCATTCATGTGTAGGTAAGGAAAAGACAGAAAGCGAAATTCAACAATCATGCCAACATAAGGCTGTGGCCCCTGTTTACAGGGGTGGGCGGCAGGGGGCTCATCTTGGGACTTAATATTTGCTTTTTACCCAAAGGCTTTCCCAACCCCTCCTCCTGCGCTCGTCTTGATAGAGTCTTATAATATTGTTGCTAACCTGACGTTGAATAAACACTCAATAAACAGCCCCAGCTGCTATTCTGAGACCACACTAGGCTTTTTTGATGAAAATATCGAATTCAAATAACTAAGATAAATAGATACACTAAAATATGTAGCCTATTTTTATAACTGACGTAAATAAATATTCTAAAATGTATTTTGTTGTTGTTTAGCCGTCTTTAAAGTCGCATTTTTGTATAAAAACAGTGCCGGCATTGTCCTGGGTTACGTTAACACTTAAATGTTTGATCCTCTCTAATTTAGCTTCCTCTCAGCAGGCATTCTGTCCTCAAAGAAAATTTATGCTTTTCACGGAAGTCCTCTGGGGCTGGAGCTGTATCCCTGTCTGGGTGTCATGATGATGTCCCTTGGTAAGCGTAATGGCGACCTAGGGGGCGCTGTGTGAGCGGAAAGATGACGCCGACGTTTAGGGTGAGGAGGTGGGGATGGGAACAGAGATCTGTATCGGCACCTGAACAGGTAGAGGCGGTTCCACAAAGGGACGATATTAATGTATTTGAGTACTTCTGTGCTCATCACTTCCAAGTGTCTCACTCGACATGTAAACAACAACAAAAAATGTTTGCAAATGCTAACGTGCTAGACCTGTGGGATTATGTGTGTAGGGGGACAGGGAGCAAACCTGCTGCCGCGTTCTCTTTCTCGCATGTCATCCCTCTCCCCTGTCATCCCTTTCTCCCCTCTCTGGTGGAACACATGCGTTAGTGTGTGTGCGCAAGTGCATGTGGGGGGTAGGGGGGGCGTGAGTGTCCGTTTCCAGCAACGGTCCAATCACACCGGGTCACGGCCTCCACCTTGTGCAGCACAAGGTGCGATTGGGACTGCTACTGAAAACCTTGCAGTTTCCTGGAAGATCTTTACTGCCTATACCCCACCCCCCACCTAGCCCCCACCCTAATCCCACCCCTTCCCCTAAATCCCTCTCTTCCCGGAACATCCCCCTCTCCCTCCCCCCCGCCCCTGGAAAGACCTTCGAAATATAGCTCGCCATTTGATTGGCTCCGCTTTTTACACATCCTAAATAGAGCTCGTCATTTGATTGGCTCCAGTAGTTCTGCGCTTTTACATGGTGAGTACCGGCGAATACACTGAGGGGTCCCTGAGGGTCGCTTGGCACCGAAATAAATTGCTGGCCTCGTTTTCATTGTTTAGAAAGGATAGGCATGGCATTCATAGAATTTATTCTATACCTGCAGCCTTCAAGTGTATATATATATAAAATGAATTGTATAGCATTTCTGCTCTTAGTATAGATAAAATGAACTGTCTTTATAGAATAACAATGGTATAGTTATAGAATTAATTCTACAGTTAAAGAATTAATTTCTATAGTTATAGAATTGATTCTATACTATAGAATGCAATTCTTTATATCCCATGAGCATTATACCCATTCCCCTCTTGGCGCCCCATAGAAGCGTGAGTGAGTATGCGAGTTATTAATTTTGTCAGCACGTTCTCCTGTTTGTTTAGCTTCTGTAGGGTTCAGATCGTCCGTTTTTGTTCGTTTTTTTATATTCTCCGAGCTTTGTATTGATTTTGCCTCCTCCCCTTAACTTTCCTTCTGCGCGATCGCCTCAGCAACTTGCTGCAAGCAAATCCTGGAGGCCGCACATGTATTAACGGTTCTCGCATGTGAAAGATGTGTTGGGTCTTGTATATGTGCTGTGTGTTGTACTTGTGCTGTGTACTGCGTGCGTGTTTGAGAGCGTTCGCGTGAGAGAAAGGCAATACAAAAACACAAGCAGCATGTGAAAGTACTGTCGAGGCATTCGAAGGTTTGAAAACTTTGGACAAGGATTAGGACTTCAGCTGCAAAGAACAACACTCATTCAATGTCATGTCCCCCAAACTAAAAGCATCTGTTGTGCTCAGGGATCTGTGACAACATTAGAGAGCTGAACTATTAACTGGGCAGCAGATTTAAGACCGATCTTGCAGCAGGACAAAGAGGTCTTGCGAGGCCAGGCCCCGATATTTTTTAAAATCTAAGCTACGCCTCTAAATAAAATTATCTTTCTGTTGAATTTGACCAACCCACTTGCTGCCAACATCAAGTGACATCCAAGTTTTCAGGTTATCGATACGCGATGTCACTGGTTAAAAGGGAGTTCATTCTACAGAGGTAATGTAGACGTTTTGCCACAGACCGTTACAGACACACAAATACGTTTTAAAAAGTCCGAGGGATGTAGAGACAACGGGGGACACACACACACACACAAACAGCGCGCATGCATGAATGTCATTGAACAGTACACGTCAAAAGTGAATGGCAGAACCGAGAAACATTTCGGGCAAGCACAAATGTCGTTGCTATGGCGACAGCCAGATGTGTGTCTGAGCTGCGAGACGGCCAGGCCAGGCAGGAAGAGGGGCGGCTAGTAGCAGGCCCTTCTCTCGTGTAGCTGTGACACTGGGCTGCACACACAAAAGACACTCAACCCTGGTTTGTTTACACTGGGCATCTCAAATCCTTGCAGTGCTCCCAGCATTTTGGCCAGTTTTCTGTCTGTGTTTATATTAAGTTAGCAAGAGATGGAGATACAGTAAAATGTTTTATACATGCCGCAGTATTTTTTTGGGGGGGGGGCCTTACTTTTCTTCTCTTCCTTCTATCTCTGCAGTATTATCCTTCCTTGGTTTAAAACGTGTGAGCACCATTACATATTAAGATTTTTTTTTTACATAAAACAGGAGAAATATTTTAGGTGACGCAAATTCAAAAACGATAAAAGAGGTGAACATCCTCTGTCTGTAAACAAAGCTTTGCTCCAAAACCACCTATAAAGGAAATAGAAGCTCTTCCTAAAATCTACCTTGTAAAAATCAAGATCGATAACTCTGGTCTTCGCATCTCCTGAGATCTGTCCCTTGGTGGCATATGGTGCACTGCTGGTTCGACAAATCTCGCTTTGACCGAGAGTTGGTCGGTGATTACACTGGTACTTCTTTTCTGGATTTCCGCCCTCACTCTGACTACTAATAAGTAGAAAGTGCTGGAAACAGAACTCTCCATCTGATGGGCAGTCTGTCTCTATGGAGGTGAAACCGCCCCTCGTCGATTCACTGCAGTCCGCTGACATTGAGGTTGGGTTGAGGGAGGGGCTGGACACAAATCTTTGTCGTTTGTTTTTCCACCGCTAATGGACCCCCCCCCCTCATCCTTGGACACAAGGCAGCAGATGTTGTAACCAAGCCTGGTCATACTTCCTGGCTGAGGCTGCAGCATCCTGTTTTCAATGTGAGGAGAGGTCTTGATGGGCAGTTTTGTAGCTTCGACTTTCAGTATCTTTCTGCGTCATTAACAGTACACTGAGGGGTGGGGGAAGGGGGATTCTATGCTTCAGCCATGCTGTTTACTGTTGTAGAAGTTACCGTAAGACGTCAGCCATGACAACAACAGAGGAAGCAGGAACAGCAGCAACAAGAACTTTCCCCGTAGGCAAGGCGGGCGCGGGGGGGGGGGGGTCAGTACAGAGATAGAGTGGAGCAGGCGGGGTCAAAGAGTGAAAGAGGGAGGCAGCGAACAGGGAGCTTTGTACTCGCCCCTGGATCCGTTTCAAGCTGGCCTTGGCGGTCTGTCCTCTGCGCTATCACGTGTTCTCAATGTTAGATGTTCATCTAGAGTGAAGGCTGAGCGGTGGGGATGGGGGGGTGGCGGCGGTGGGGAGAATCAGGTTATTGCTATGGTTGTGAAATATTAACTCTCTGAGAACGATGGAAGCGATTCCAAAGTTATGAGCACAAATCAGGTAGGCCCCACTCCAGCCTCCTTCCCTCTCGTCACTGCTGTCAGCACGCGCTAGTCCGGTCACAGGTCATGTACGTTAGCGGCTCCCAACGTGGCTGTTTGAGCTCCTGCCATCTCACCCCCATCTTTCTACTGTTTCTTCGCTTTTCAGTAACTGCACATCGGGTTATCTTCTCCTTCTCCTTCCTTCTGTCTGTCTTCCGCGTCTACTTATTTCTCTGTCTCTTTTTGTGCCAGTGTCAATTTCGCTTTAAGAAAACTCTGAACGTGTTCACAGCGTCATACACACGTTTCACCGACGGAGGAAAGACCGGCTGACTCACACCCCGGCTTCATTATTTCATTGCAAAAGTTCTCTCTCTAAAGACACAAATAACTCCTTATGAACGAAGCTTTAAATCATACAGACTTATAGAGGAATCGCATTTCCTATATTAAGCGACTGGGTTGGCAAGAGTTAGTCTCTGTGCCCCTTGCCCACATAGATCTTATTCTGCACGCAGTCAAGCGTTACAAGGACCTGCCCTGGGCCGCACGAGGTTCGCGTGTCTGCCCTACCGATCATAAGGCAGTCGTAAGCTCCGTTCACCCTGTGTATTCTAACTGCACCTTTAGGTATAAACATGAGATTCGAAAGCCCGTGCAACCCAGGCCAGGGCCCAGTTGTACGGCTTTGGCCTAACCTACCCACCGTACGTCCGACTGAGCCCCTTAGTCCAGACTAAGTGCGCCATGCAGATACGCCGGTTGCTTTGCTCCTGACTAAGGATGAGACGAGTCACGTCTGCCGGACTAAAAGGCCGCTCAATCGTTTATTTGTTTTGTGGTGTGCTCCACTCCGAGTTTTTATATTTTTTGTTGCAACTGTGACAAAAACAGCAGTGGAAGCATGCACCACGTGATCGGGAGATTGTCAGCTAAACTGGGGCACGCGACAGACAGGCTTCCCTGATGGCGTTTGGGAGGGGATGAGGATGAGGGTTAGCGGAAGGGGGCGAGGGTTAGGTGGGGGGCAGTGCCTACACTCCCCACTTTAACCATGACCATTTTACACCTAACCAACACTGCCCCACCCCTAACCAACACCCACCTCCACCCTAACCCTGCCATCTATACCCCAGCCCTGCATCCAGAGGCGGGTTGGTGATAGGGGTGGGGATACGGGTGGGGCGGTGGTGGTTAGGGATGGGGCGGTGTGGGTTAAGGGTGAGGCGGTGGTGGCTATGGGTGGGGATTCCAGTAGCTTGCTGTGGGTCTTGTAAGTGTTGCTGCACGTTTGGACAGACGCCGTTTCAGAGGCCAAAGTTAGTCCGCCCCTACACCCCCTCCCCTGCTGGTCTAATTTTACGCCAGTTTTTCGGACTAAATTTTCCTTAGTGAGGGCCCGTGTAATCAACATTTTATCCTAGTCCATTCTTACGCCTGGACTAAGGGCCTACGCTAAAGCCGTGCAACCGGCCCCAGGCCCATTTATGTCGCTGTCTTAACGCAAGCCGAGGGAGTGACACCACTAGCGGAGAGAGTGACACCGCTAGCCGAGGTAGTGGCATCAGGGCTAGCCGAGGGAGTGACACCTCTAGCCGAAGGAGTGACAGCGCTATCCGAGGGAGTGATACATCTAGCCGAGGGAGTGACACCGCAAGGGGAGAGAGTGAGACCGCTGAGGGAAGGTTTTTGAAGGTTATGAAAGGGTAATTGCACTTTATCACATGCTGGTGTGCTGCTTAGATCATTCGATTCCAGGACCAGCTTCATTTTCCAAAGTACGGTTGTCCTCATAACATTTATCCAGACGCTATTCCATCAAAGTGCGTCGCTGGTTAGTTTTGAGACCTTGTGTGGGTTTTTTGGGGAGGTGATGTTAATAAAGAACAAATGAGGACCAGCGCTTAAATTATCGTAAGATAACTCCAACAAAGGTACTGGCAGCGCTATACATAGCCGTATGCAGACGCATGTGACCAAGGGAGCTTATCGTACCCAAACACGTAGCAAAGAGAGGGCCGAAAGAAAGGAACTTGGCAGATCCTCAAAAAAGATCTGCCGCCCCTTTCTTTATAACGGCGCTAGCCTTCACACAGCTAACCCTCGGTGCACAACGTGTGCATACAGAGAATCCCTATTAAATGTAGTCAGCCCGCTCACTAAGCGTGTGTTGACAACTAGGATTCAAAGACGAACACAACATAGGACAAATGTTGTTGATGTTGTGTACCATCATGTGATGTTGTTCACGGGGCTGCAGCTCTGTTACTAATGCGTTTACAGACATGTCGAAATGTGTCTTGTTGGATGATAGAGTTGCACATCTGGACAGTTTGAAATCATATGCTTGAGTTGTCTTTCTTTGGCGTTGTTGTGAATAAGTGGTTCTAAACTGTTTTTGGCCTAAGTAGGCCTATATGTGAGCAAGAAATTTTATGTGAGCGCTGCTCAGCATAGGCTATAGAATGGTGCAATCAAGACATCTCGATAAATGGTTAGTTTTCTAAGAATGCGTTGGTGCGATTAATGGTTTATAGTTACATACACGGAGCTGTATTCTATACGGAGAGCTGTACACATTTTCTTTAGCTTATGAAAGGACCAGAGTGCTGGGCACGTGACTAGATTCGTGTTATCGACTCTTCCCGTCTGGAGATCTCGCTATGGAGAACCTTGACATTGACAGTATTCAAGACTCGATTCTGGGAATTATTTATATTCCTGTAGAGTTGATATGAGAGTCTAAAGTGCTGGGCTGTTTGTTCAAATGTTTACTGAAAATAGGCCTTTGTTTGTAAGAAACGACACGAACTTTTAACAGGTGAGTGGAAGCGATGATTTTATTGTACACGGTGTATACAGGTGAGTGGAAGCGATGATTTTATGTGTACACGGTGTATGAGTATTTCAGTGTTTGTAATGTCCTCGGTGTTTAGATTAATACGCTCCGTGTTATCATATTTACAGGCCAATCGATGAAACAATCCTTTATTTATTTTTTAAATTAAAAAACCATTAAACTTTAGATGCACATATAAATAAGACTGAGGACGCGGTGGCATCATCTCGCAAAAGAAAAAAGAAAAAAGGAAAAGATAAAGAAAACTATACACAGGTCAGGGTTACAAATACACGTGTGTGTGCGCGTGTGCGTGAAGCGGATCTGGGTGGCCAGAGTTCAAATACCGCCCGACCCACCCGGGCGTTTCACTGGGGACGACCATGAAGGAATTTATCGCCCTGGTGGTTATTTAGAGGGACAGTGCTTCCACCTCGCGGTGATTTCACACTATGGGGGATGGGGTCCTATTTCTAATCTATGAACCGAAAGAACCACCAGACTGATGGCTGCAGTAAGATGGTCAGTGCGGACAGGCAGTTTGATGTGCGGGGAGATGGCCGAGTGGAGTCTGCACGATGTTTAACTCCAGGAAATAATCCTACACCAGCAACCTTCCATCTGCTAGTCCGCAGCTCTACCAACTGAGCTAACCAGGGCCCCAGTTATCGCCCTTTCTGGCCTAAATAGTTATGTACCTTTTCAGAGTAGAAGTATTCATTATTTCATGTGAGGAATAAGGTAAAAAAAATGGTTTAGAAAAACCAGTTTGCCTTCACTCCTAAGACGGTGACACGTGATCCCAGCCTCTTGTCACGCACTTGCTTCCGTTCATATTTCTCAGGTTTCAGGTCTGCTCTTTCGAGTGCCAGTGAAGGGCTGCAACCTTTGACCTCACGTATGCTTCGGAATGCTGAAGCAATAAAATGAAACAAAATAAAATAAAGAAAAAAATCCCCTGTTGGTGAGTTGACAAATTTGACCAGACAAGCTGCAGGAATTGATGCCAGGAAGCCGACCCAAAGTAAAACCTGGGTAACGCCTGAACCTCGCGTCGAGAGATCGTTAGAAAGCGGTGGGTAGGTGGTGGAGATCGTTCGAAAGCGGTGGGTGGGTGAGGGAGATCGTTCGAAAGCGGTGGGTGGGGGGGGGGGGGGGTCGCAGTGCATTGGTTTGTAGAGTCAACGGTGGACGGGATGATAAAAGGTACATTGCCAATGTTCGGCATAATCCAAATTAAACTTCAACTGCAGGTAAGTTTCAACTANCCGCGCTCCTTGCCAAGTATATAGTATTATGACTAGACCGCGAAGATGGCCAGGTATATAGTACTGTGACTAGACCGCGCTCCTTGCCAAGTATATAGTATTATGACTAGACCACGAAGATGGCCAGGTATATAGTACTGTGAGTAGACCGCGCTCCTTGCCAAGTATATAGTACTATGACTAGACCGCGAAGATGGCCAGGTATATAGTACTGTGACTAGACCGCGCTCCTTGCCAAGTATATAGTATTATGACTAGACCGCGAAGATGGCCAGGTATATAGTACTGTGAGTAGACCGCGCTCCTTGCCAAGTATATAGTACTATGACTAGACCGCGAAGATGGCCAGGTATATAGTACTGTGAGTAGACCGCGCTCCTTGCCAAGTATACAGTATTATGACTAGACCGCGAAGATGGCCAGGTATATAGTACTGTGACTAGACCGCGCTCCTTGCCAAGTATATAGTACTGTGACTAGACCACGAAGTTGGCCAAGTCCCCGTGACGGGGATGTAAATTTTAACCTAACTACATACTCCTGCCAGCGTTTCAAATACACGTCATATGCTCTGGAAGAAGAGGGCCGCCGTGAGTCTGTTAGAAGATCCACAGCTTCCACTGTCATGCCTACTTGCTGGGAGGAAACCCGGAGATCTTGCAGACTACCAGGGTTAGATGTCGTTGCTGAATCAGAGGGTGGAGCGCACCTGATGACCTGGGAGCTGTAGTGATGTCTTTCTCCACTCCAGGCGCAAGGGTGGCTCCGGCAGCAGTCGACACAGTACTGGGCACCACACTTGTGTCGGCCGGTCTGGCACCAACAGCCCACCAAGAGCTGCTGGAGTTTGTGGAAAGCACGTGTCAGCAAACTGAAAGGTGGGACCATACAGAGTGTCAAATTTTCCCAAGGAATGGTAAAAGCATCAGTGCCAAAAGAACTTGGATCAGGTCTGTAGGATACATATTTTCCAAACTGATAATTCAGTCTGCAAGCAAACAGATCAATGTCAGGGACGATGCCATGCTTCTGGAGAGCTGAATGCATGACATCACTGTCGAATTTCCAGTCTGCATCTAGATTTATGTGCCTTGGTTCATAGTCTGCGACCCCATTTAATTTGCCTGGAATCTAAGCTCCACTAATCCAGATATTATTCCTAAAGCACCAAGACCGTATTTCTTGTCAACTGATTGCAGGAAGCTGAATGGCTTTAGTTCCCATGTGCTGTACGCAGGCTACTCTTGTCATATTAGAGCCTTAGCCGGACATGTTTATTTTTTAATTTGTCTTGGAAACACTGTAATACAAAAAAAAAAATCAGCCTTAAGTTCTAGATCTTTAATGCGCAGATCTTGTTCATACTCTGACCCCTGACCCCTGACCCCTGAAGACAGCCCTTCGCATTCACATCACAACCAGTGAGACTGGCATCTGAAGTAACACAATGTCAGGTTCTCCCACATTTGTTGTATTGTATTGTGTGCCTGATCAATGTTATCAAGCCACTAGTTTAGCTCAGCTTTGATCTTTTGAGACAAAGACATACTTCGGTCAAAATCCTCACAAAACAGTGCTTGGATCCTTTCTGTCTCGGACTGCCGATACTGAAGAGATCCGTTTTGTAGTGGAATAATTTACCAACTGCCCGAGCAACGTCTTTACGTACTTTTTCTGTAGAAGATGTGTGCAACTGTCTTTCAGACTTTAACACCTCTCAGGTGTCAGTCTGACCGTCATTGATTCTGTGTTGATTACCCCCAGATATTGCAACTGTTTGACGGTCTGAGCTCTGATTTCTTAGGGTGGATTAAGAACCCCAATCTTCGGAACGTTATCAGCGTGTCAGTGCGTTGATCATGCATTCCTGTTGAGTGCTCCCAAGCAATAGGCTGTTGAGCTATGTCCTTTTAATCTCAAGTGAGCAAACAGGCTTCAACATTGTGAACAGGCGAAAACTCGATTCAAGGCCATTGGGAAGGGGGTTTTATTGAAGACTTGACCCTTCCAGATAAACCTGAGCAGGTTACGTTGCAAGGGATCTATTGGTATGCTGTAGCAGGCCTCCTTGAGATCCACAGAACACATACCAAAATCTTTCTGAACAAGAGATAAGGCTGTGTTCAACATCTCCATTTTGAAATGGTGCTAAGTGATTTATGCATTTAACCTCTTTAAATTCAGAATCATTTGTTGAGAATCATCTTTCTTTGTTCTGGTGAAAATGGGATAAATTATTTCACCATCCTCATCCTCGCAGGTTGATATTATAAGCTTAGTTATTCTCCTCTCGATTAGGAAAGTCTCATTATCTGAGCAACCTCTATAGCCTTAACGCAGACCGAAGCTATAAAAATT
>SMGT01000510.1:157901-198122 GCA_004794575.1 Lanistes nyassanus | reverse complement strand
TGCTTCCATTGCAGTCTGTATGTTTTGCAGGTATGTACATATGTATCTATGCACATGCGTGCGCACGCACACATGCGTGCATGTGTGTGTGAGTGGCAGTGTGTTGCATGCGTCTGCATACGGTCACTTTGAGCATTTCAAGTACTTCTTGTTGTATTGATACATTAAGCGCTTGGTCCTCGTTTGTTGTTTATTAGTTTAAAAAATGAGCAAACAAAAACAACAACAAAAAACAAATACTGCATCCATTGACAGCATGATTTTATAATGTTGCATTGCATAATCATTCACTCCCTCTGTACCGTATGATTGTGTCACGTGGGAGTCCATTTTGTCTGTGGACAGTTGGTGGAGCAGTTGAAGCCAGGTGGCCGGTTGATCATCCCAGTGGGGCCCACAGGAGAGAACCAGAAGCTGATGCAGATCGACAAGGCCTCTGATGGCACAGTCACCCGCAGAAACCTGATGGGTGTGATTTATGTGCCCCTTACAAGCAAGGACAAGCAGTGGCCCAGGTGGCATTGAGTTCTTTACCTTGGCATGGTAAATTGATGGAGGCACAGTGTTTCCCCTCTCCCCCATCTTTAAACACTTTTGCATGTAGTATGCAGAGTACTTTAAGTAGTTTTACATTATTTTCATAAATGTTTATATGCCTGCAGCAATGGTTTGTGAAAATAATTGCAATTGTCAAAGCATGCATTGTTCATGGCATTGGCATTGTTGGCTACAATATGCCACATTTAAGCAGATACATCTGCAGTTGTACTGCGCAGAAGCCATGTTCTGATGGTAGAGAAGTAGGTGTTCTGGACTTTTTCTCCTTAATCCTGCATTTTTTTCTGCCTTTACTGGTGTCCCATCACATCTCCGATGTCTGCTCTCCCAGTCACTTACCATCCATGACAAAAACAGATGTAATGAAAACTAACATTCAAAATACAAAAAAATCCTTTAGTACCTGTTGATTTAGGAGGACATGGGAACTTGATAAACTTCATACAGCTGTGAGAATTAGAAGCATAGAGAAAAACTTGTCAAGCTCCACAATATTATAATCAATATTTGTATGCAACAGCCATTTGTTTTCTTTTCATTAGGTGCACTCCTTTCTTATCTGTCAGTGTGTCTGTGTCTGTGTCCACACCATCTTTTACTATGGCTCCTGTTGTCTTGACAAACCTGCATGGGGTCCTTGATTTGTGAGTTACGTCTGGGTCTGCTCCGTCCCTTACTATGGCTTCTTTTGTCTGGATGACCTGCACAAACCTTGATTGAGTTCCTGATTTGTGTGTTGTGCCTGTGGATAGTAGCACAGCTTTTCAAGCCTCTCTGCACTGGCATTAGAAGATGTTAAACTTTTGCCTCTTTTAACAGCTGTTGTTACCACATTACTTGCAATTCTTTATTTGTAGGCATGGTCATACATTTAACAACCATTTTAGTCAGGGTTTTAGTCATTCTTCTTCTAACAACTAAGACTTTTCCCCAGAATAAGTTTTATCATAAAAAAGAATGAATTAAAAACATTTTTTCCTTTTTAGTTACTTCTTAATCTTCTAGTGACTTCAGAATCACTAAATGCTGTATTATATAGTCTGTGTACATGTATAAAATGTAGATGTATGTGTGCTTAAGGGAAATGTGGGTCTGTGAACTGAAAAGCAGCATACAGTTACAAAGATGTGGATTATTTGTAAAGGTATCAAAAAATGTAAAATTCACATAATGCTGTATTAGAGTAATGTCATTTTTTTCTAATAAAACATAATAATGTTTGTTAAAATAAATTATCCTGGGTTTTAGTGCTATAAACTTGCCAGTCAGAAGAGAAAGTGTAATTGTTATAAGTGGAATATCTATGGCAGATTTTAAACAGAGTTTTTTTTTAAATTGACATTGATTTTTCTATAAATAGCTTTTCACTGGCTTTATACATATTTAATGTTATCAAAGTGCCAGACCTTAATCTGTTTTGCTTGTTCTCATTAGATGTGCAAAACGTTCTCGCTGTTTTCAGAGGAAGAAAATCACACGATGACTTGTAAAGCACAGAGGACTGGTAATGTGAAAAACTGCCCATCCCTTCCTGTACCTTCAGTGTTGACAGCTGCTTGGGCACTGAACAAACTACACCCCCTCTGCCACTGTACTGCAGATTAAAATGAATAAAAACCTTCCACAAACATCTGACAAATGTAAAAGCATGAACTAATAATGATTGCTGGGAGAAAGGGTGAAAAAAGAAAGTGTTGCTAATAAACATTGCTTCTGCTTAGTCATGTGGTCTTGATGGTTTTGCCTGCAGAAAACAACATACACATGCCATTTTATCATCCACATTCACTTTAACATCCATGTACACATACCAATTTACCATCCACATGTCACTTTATCATCCATGTACATGTTCCATTTTATCATCAATGTATCACTTTATCAGTTATTACTCTTCTGAGCAAATCCTGCTGCCCTTCAGATGCAATGTCAGATCTAACAATGGGCAGCTGCAGGTTGGTGGTGGAGAAGGGAGACCCCCACTAAAGGCAGGCAGTAAAAGTGTGGAGTTACTCTAGACTGAAAACGTTCAAAGTCACGTGAAACTTGGCTTTGGCTTTAAGTGGAGCTAATTTTTAATCAAAATGTGCAGTAGCAGAGCTATTTTTGTTAGAATTCTGCTCAAAGAGATGCTGCCGTGCCTTTGTGGAGATTTAATGGTGATGTCTAGTGTTGACAAAAATTTCGCTTACCAGTTGTAAGCATGCTGTAACCTAGGAATTTTGGATCAACAGCCCTTATGGGTCTTGGTCTTTTGATAACTGTTTTCCCTTTTTTAAAAAAATGTTCATCTCATTTTTGGCTGCCTGTGAAAGCTGTACTATATTTTAAGTCAGCAATAGCAGCTGTAGCACATTGCCGGATTACCAAGGTTTGACTGCTTTGGGATAAATTATTTATGAAAACATATTCCTTGCATTTCATGATATGTTCAAGATTCTTCAAAAACATAATTCTGTCCAGAAGATATTACCCCTGGCAGAGTTTACTGTAAGTGACATCCAGAAAAAGCTTTAAAGTGGTAATTCCTTAATCCTTTCTCTAGCAGATATTGATGGAGATGATTCTTTTAAATCTGTGTGTGCTCTTTGTGTAAGGTGTTGGTTTTGCACTCGTGGTGCGCACCATATGAATCACCTTTGCTGATGAAAACCTGAAAAGTCTTCGATCATACACAAGTTTCCTCGGGACCGAAAATAGGGGGGGTGGGGGCTTTACAATTAGGTTCTATCACGTACACAACACACTTTAATGTGGAAACTGAATAAGAGTGTACACTTACAACAAGGACGTGACAAATTCATTTCAAGGAATTTTTACTTTAAACTTCCAGTTCTGAGTCTAAAAATTTACATTAATACTCAAGTGAGATTTTTCAGGTGTAAAAATTGCTGACATTTGATGCAGAAAATATGAAGGACTGCTTCTTCAAATATGTAGCGTCTATAAATTTGTATGTAGTCTAGCCAGTTCATTTGCTTTGTTAGTAGTGCTGGGCATTCATCACAATGTGTCTATGGATGTCACTTTATCAAGGATGCTTTAAGCTTGTTTTTAAAAGTGTGATGTATGTACAGGTACCTGGTGTAGTTTTTCTGCAGAAATGCTGAATTTCATCATCCAGCTTACGGTATGAGGCAATGTCACCTCACAAGGCAGTATATTTGCTTGGCTTCGTGTTACTGTGTGAACAGTCATGCGCTTTGCTTGGGGTAGGGAAGAACTGGTTTTGCTGTGTGCAATCTGGAAGTTGGGGAGAGGTTGGTGGAGGAAACAACACTGGACACTGAGTCATATAGTCTTTTCATTCACCGAATTAAAAAAATTCCAAAAACAAAGTTTTCGATGCTTTCAGGAAAGAGCTGAGAAATTTATAGACTTCAACCAATGGGGTTTGTCTGATGACACTGCTGGTGGTTTACTTGCAGTGCTATATTTACTAAACTTGATTTCTGTAAATACTAAATGTGCACCCTGAACATGATGCTAGGAAGCTTAACAGAGCTGAAGGTCCAGCTGTGTTGGAAGGTACAAGCAATCTGCGCTTTCCGTGTTTGATATAAAATCTTTTTCCACACACACTGTTGCTATGACTTGGCAATGCAAAATGGAAACAAAAAAAAAGAGTGCAGTTTGCTGTTTAACTTTTGTTGAGAATCTTAGTTATGCTTTTAGGAAGATAATGCCTAATTTAAACTCCCTGCAGAGTTGTCCTTCCACAGGTGCTAAGTTTGTGTTTCTAGTTTTGTTGAATAAAATTTTCATTCACTTTGCAGCAAAGGTTTTTCTTTTAGACTTGGCAGTGGTGAAGCATAAGTTAGCCATTCGTGTGAAATTTCCTTACCATGTGTGAGCAAGGGATGATTTTGTTGGGTGGCTGAGGGTGGTTTAGAAAGGCTATGCCTTCATATGGCTCAACACAATTGTGTAAATTTTCAGTTAAAGTTAGGGATTGTCACTCTCAAAATTGTGGGAGCTAAACCAAACCTGCAGTCCGACAGCATTAAAATTCTGGCATCTGAAATTTACAAACAAGTTCTCTTGTGCCATAGCTGAATGTAAATATGTGCAACCCACAATTTTAAAAAAAGGTATCAAAGAAAAGTCAAAACAAATTGGAGGTGTCTAAGTACAGGTTTGGCCATCAACTGCCCAACATTGAAATGAATAGGGACTGCTAGAGCAACTAGCACCGTTGTCCCTTCAGGGATGCTATTTCTGTGTGGAATTCATGCAAGCTAGGATCTCCCTAGCACCCCCAACATTACTGTGGTTATCAGCCAAACAGAAAACATAAGCAATGAAAATAGAAACAATTTTATTTCTGTCCAAGAATATCACAGAATGAGAAAAAAGGAATGTAAAATAGTGTCAAAATTATAAGAGGAATGCAGCACAACTCTGGACAGCTGAGCCCTGCCAGATGCTGTTGACTTAAACAGATCAAAATTCCACAGATATCATTTGAGTGAGCATCCACATCACTCTGGGAACAAAAGATAAAGACAGGTAAGTGCAAATGCCATGAACATGCATTTGCAGAAGATAAAATGCATGACACATAAGAGAAAAAAAAAGAACACAGCATGCTGGTGGCAATGCACCAGCACATTAACACAGAAAAATGTTATTGCGCACAGCACAGGCTAACCATGCCAGAAACAAGAACAAACATGTGACCGATGAATGTAATAACTTTTCTTTCTTACTGGAGCACCTCACTCTTCTGCCCCTTAATTTCCAATAAAATATTTCTTTAACACCCCCTACAACCCAAAAAATATCCACATTTCTCAATATTACATATTCCCCAGGCCAAGCTCCAAACCTTTCCTCTGCAAAGATAAAAAAATTACCATTTGAAAAATCACATTAAAGAATACTAGCCTGTCAGAAGTAAACTACAATAGTCAATGTCAAGCAACAAACGATCCCTGATTTTGGTGAAACCCCCACTCAAAAATAGAAAACAGGTGGGATTTTTCCAGAATTTGATCTCTACCAGCTAAAGTATCAAAACAAACAACAACAACAAAATCCCCACAAGACAGGCAACTGAATACATGTATTATAACAGATGTCATAGGCAAACAACAACAAAAATAAATAATTGCTTTGTCAAGTTCATTGTATACACACAGTATATAATGATGGTATTTCATTGGATAGGACTCTGAAATGTGGCCTTTTGGCATTCCAATGTAACAATGTGAGCATGCTAGTTTTTTTTTAATGAAACCTTTCAGAAAATTTAGACCCACCATTATAATCTTTTAAAAGAGGTATACTCTCCAAAAAGCTCTTTTGAGTTTGTATACCATCATCCAAAGAGATTTTTTTTCACACTGCTTCCAAGAGATCACCTCATTTTTTTTCACATAAATTTTTGTTCTCAGTATGTCCATCGTAGTTATATGTAGAAAAATCTACTTGCAAAAATGATGCATGAAGCCACAGTGTTCAAAATATATGTAAAATATTGTGTGGTAACCTTCATCAGGAGTAAAGTGTTATTTGTTATGAATACTCATAATGTCAACATTATGCTCCTCTCAGTGCTGTTCAAACACTGACAGCATCTCTGTGATGATTGTTCTTTTCCCTCTAAAATTTACTGATACTGTACATAAATTTTCTTTCGAAAGCATTTCCGATATTGAAAAAAAAAAGCAAAATGTTGAAGTAATATAATTTCTGATCCGAGTACAGTTTCAAAAAGATAAAGGATTAAATCACTGTAAGACTGTGTGCAAGTTGACTAATTTTTTTTTAAAAAAACTTGCTGCAACGTCTACTGTGTATTGTTTGTTTCTACAGGTATCAACTTGTTCTACGTGCATCAATGTGTTCTACATCTATCATTTTGGATCATTTAATCTCAAAGACTGCAAGGTCATGTTAGTTTCTGCAACTTGGAATAAAACAGAAGACAAGGAGATCTGAAATGATGACAGTTAAAATAATTTCTAAAAGCAGAAGAAATGTACACTTACTTATACATAAGTTCATGGATGTAAAATGCATGGCGCAAATGTCATGGAATATCCAAAGCATTCTGTCAATTCATCTAATGGACAGTATTAACGGTACAAAAGTACAAAAGGTACATTATGCTAGAAACTGAAAACAAAAGACTTTCCCTTTGACCACATTCTTACAGCTCAGTGCTTCCATCACTGGCAGTTACTGTAATCCCCACCCCCTACTCCCCCAACCACAAAACTGCAACCATTTAGGTGATTTAAAATTCCATGAACATATCTGCACAGACAAAAAGTGAGCATTTACAGTCTTTCACACGCTGCATCCCAAGGCAAGATTAGATATCTTTCAACAGATGCAGACGAGCTTAGAGCTTAACCACACACTATAAATCATGATCTAACAGTATCAGTAACCCACACATTCCACTTGACCTTCTACCCACAATGCTGATCAAATTAAAGAAAGCACGACTTGTGGGCATACACACAGCATGCTTACCACATCACCATGAAACTTCTACATCCAGTGAAGATATAATCTGTTATACTTTATTCTATATTGACAATACACTTAAATCCCCAAGACTTCAACTTACCTACCCCAGCAAAAACTATGAGAATATGTACCAACTTGCAGACCATGTTACCTTCCCATCAGAGCATGAAATAATCCGCATCTTTTAAATTCTAATGCAAATAATGAAACAAGATATAGACAGAAATGTGCATCTGATCATATACACAAGGAACAGATAATGTAATAGCAGACACGACCCATCCCATCCCATCCCTCCCCTGCCCTTACCTAACACCTATCCACTGAACTGTCATCAAGAAAGTGAAATCATTTACAAGCACGCTTTATAACATGCTATTAATCAATTCATTTTGTAAACCGCCAATATCAGTTTATGGGAATACTTTTTCAATGCAGAAATAAACATCTATGTGTGTGACTCCACTGACCTCTCCTGTACAGTATATTCCCTTGAATGCCTAGTAAAACAACCTCCCAGCTACTGTTTCAGTACACTCACCACTGACTGTTCCAGAATCTTTACAGTCTAAAACATATACATTAGTTGTATAAAAATAGGTAAAAATAAGAGACGTGAACAGTCCAGCCCACTTGCCGTCCTGACCTTCCAGTTCTTCACAGGACCTACAAGTACATTCCATTAATAAGATAATCTGCTTCATTAGAGTGCAGTGGTCGACCTTTGCGTAGCCGATGCCGCACAGTGCGCAGGCGGCACGCAACAAAAATAAGAAGAATCAGGGTGAAGACCAGACCCAAAGAAAGCGCAATGATGGGACCCTGTTTGTCGGCTGTTATGCCAGAAAAGCTGATCTCCTCCTTGGTCACAAAAAAGCTCATACCTGCATGGTCAGCTTTTCCTGGCGCTACCTCTGGCTTTACCCCTGGTGAAACTTTGGTTTCTTTGCTTGAGGAACCACCATTATTTTGGCTCTTGGCATCAACAGCTTTGTCGTCTGTGCTAATGGTAGTGGCTGGTGTTAGCAGTCTGCCTGGCATCCTGCTGCTCTGGACAGTTGGTGAGAGAGTTCTGGCAACACTGTCTCCTGCATGGTCTGCCATGTCAGGTCTATGTGCAGCAGTGTTCTTGGGTTCTGTGGGATGGAGAAATATATGCACCTAACTTCCTTCACCGTCTTAGTTCTTATTAACAATGTCTTAATTTTTAAAATATGGGAACTGGACCAAGCTAAGACAAAGACAAAGACGAAGACAATCTACATGTTTCGGGGCACTACCCCTTCATCAGGACGACTGTAGATTGTCTTCGTCTTTGTCTTGTCTTACCTTGGTCCAGTTCCCTTGTTTTCAATTTAAGAAAGGGTTTTCCTCCAAGCTGCAGTCACCTGTTTTTCTTGTATATAATGTTTTATTTCCCCACTTTCACTTTGCGATAGCTGCATCCTGAAACTGACACACTATCTTCTAAACAAACAAACATTGCTCCCACTTGTTATGCCACGTTTGCTTGTCCAAAAATAGCTCTGTTTTGTTGTTGTTGTTGTCTTTCGTTTGTTTTTGTTTGATATAGGGTGGAACCATAGGGCAATGCACACTGCTCTAATCAGGTTTACTATTTAAACAACTTATGGATCCATCACTTTGAGAACAAATCTGAACCAAAAATGTTCATAGATTAAAGATAACTTCTCATATTCACAGAGAACTGTTCTAAAATAGAAAACATTTTGGAAAGGGCAAAAAACCATGTGGATGCAGTATGACTCATAACTTATGCCTTCAATACAAAAACTGCTTCCTACTTGGGATGCAATATGGCTTATTAAAAATCATAGGGGTACCTGTAACTGGCAAGTCAGATAAAAGCTTAGGTGTGTTTTTATTGTCAGAGGATTCATCTTTTTGCTCCTGACCACGTGTACTGCTGACAGCACCTGCAAATAAATACATTGTATCCATGACCAAAATCATGATAACAGCTAAGAACAGTGCAACCTTCTAGCATTTTAAAACATCATTTATGAACAAACACAATGTGCGGCATGATTTTAAAAAATCCTAATAAGAAACAAACAATCAAACAAAGCCCATAATGCCAATAAAACACCAAGAACAATTTTATCAGCCATTTTAAGAAAACTTAAAACATCATCCACATCGTGACTGTTGATGCCCTATGTCTCTGAGGTGTTTTGCAGCCCACTGACTGCTAAAACAATTCTCTAGCCAAGGTGTACAACTTTAACATACACAGGCATATGCACAGTTTGTATACAGGCTGTTAAGATACATTTTAAAGTCATTTGCACAATTTGCTCATGCTATTATTGAATGCCTGTGTCTGCCCATCACCTTCATGCTTTATGAAGACAGAAAATAAAATGAACTTGCATTGCAGCTACCAACACTTGAGATCAGACATCTATGAAGATTATCTGCTCGTTATTTATGCTTATGTCTCTTTTCTCCAAAGAAGTAAATGAGGTGGATGGATAGGTAAGTAACTGATGTTTCTTAACAGAACACCAGCAACAAATGCTGTCACAGCATGCAGCCAGCCCTAATACAAACTACACACAACAGAAAACCTATTTTCTATCTCCTCTCTCTGATTAATTGTGAGACTGCATGGGCACAAAGCGGGGAGAAGAACTTGCTAGGAAATTGGCAGGATGGCTGCAAGGCAGAAGGTCCCCAGCTGTTCTTGCTTAATACACACTTTCCCACTTTCCTCCAAATAGGCAACTACCTGTAGTACTAAACTGCAATATTTCCACTCCATCTGGATGGCTCAAGAGTGGGGACAACGTGAAAGGTAATGGTGGTGTGAAAAATGATTTGTAAGTCCTTCACTCCATTTAGCCTTTCTTTGTTTTCTCATCACTGGCAAAGCAGTCTGCCAGTGCAAGGTGAAACAAAAGGTATATCTGTCAACAAGACAAAATACCACTGCAACTGCTCCCATCAAGTCCGTTCCCCATATACATATACATGTATTGCCTTCAAAGCACATGTCAGACTGTACAGTTACTGCAAATCTAAAACAGTTAAATTAAGGAATTAACTTTAATGATGTTCATGATTGTGATCTGGTGATAGGGAACATAGCTCAAACTTGGCAATGTGCCATCAAAATGAACAATTTGTTCCCCACACCCCCCATACCTTGTTTCGAGGGTCTTGCAGGTGCACCATGGACACTCACAGGTTCTGTTTTGTACTGGGTGTCTGCAAATAACAATACTTCTTTTATACTTATTTTAGTAGCTCTTGTGCATTCACAGCAAAATAGTGGGCAACCACACTTATACAGATAGCCAAGAATGTCTATTTAAGTTACTTCACTTATCTTTATCATCAAATCTGCACAAATATTCGTTCAAATAAACCTATGTACACCGAAAAAGTTAACAGACAAATATGTAGAGCTTGATATGTTGCAACAGAAAAAATGGTTTACAATGGAGGTGACAAACCATTTTAACCAATAAATAACCAAAAATTTCATTAAAAAAACACCTTTCAGGCAATCCACATAAAAATCTGATGCTGAACATCTGTCACTTGATATTTGTTTTATATGAGCACGGTGCGTAACTACCAAACTATTAAGTTGTTAGCAGGCATGTTTTTCCACAGACAAAGAATGCATATCTCCTATGAGCACACAGATCTGAAATATGTCCTCAAACTGAGAATATTATTCCTTATAAAACCATATGTCCAAATCTCTGTTGAGCTTTTGTGTATACATAACAATGACACACACAAAATGCCACATCGCTCATGTTTCCAAAATACTTGAAAAAAACATTCTGAAGAATTTTTTCACATGTGAAATGAAATCAAAACCAACGGTAAACATCATACTATAACACAACATGCACACAATAAAATTAAAAGGCAGAAATGTGCACATGCAAAACATCATATAACCATTTGACACACTAAAAAAAAAGCATGAACTCCGCTGTTTGCCAAAAAAAAACCCATTAATTAAAAAGCTGAGAATGTTTGCTCTCCTACTTGAATCCGCATTCTTCCCAATATCTTGCAAATAAAGAGGCCACACCTCTCACAAACCTTTGACAGGAGACCACTGCCTCTCCTGCTCACAATGACTGGAGTACAAATGACTACAATTTTAAAATAAACAGGCCACCTGACACTATGACACATTTTAAACAAAATGTCATTTAACCAGCTTCATTCTGGCTGTTGTGACCTCCACACCTTATAAAACTGTTTCTAAAGGACTGCAGTCTGCTTTCCCAGGTAATGTGACCAAATACAATCCGTGGAAAAAGAATTCTCTCACACTGCATGCAAAGCACACATACACATATTGAGTTGTCAACAGACATTGCTGCATCTAGGTAGCCTTTTAAAGCTGAAGCAAAGGAGTATGTGACCTATGCAATGCAGACAGCTGCATTAAAATGAAACCCTTCCAACAAATGGATGAGGGGGTAGGGGTGGGAAAAAGAAAACAACAAAGAAATGTGCGAAAATGTTTATTTGCCAAGCTGACAGCTTGGCAGCTTGGCAAATAAACATTTTCGCAAACAACACTGGTTAGTGGCAAACCCTTGTCTTGTAAATCCAGTGCCAAGTCAGCTGTCTTAAGCCTTGCAGTATGTTCAGAGAAGCACAAATCTAAAGGCTGCTCTTACTTACAGGCTACATTTGACAACTTTGCTTAGATGTGTAATATCAATAGTTTTCCCCTCAGGAAAAAAATCTGTTTATAGAGAAACAGTAAAGTTATGCAACAAGACTTTTGATTTGGGGAAGCAGATGACCAACTGTTTAGAGCACTGTGCTCAATACCCGCGTGCTGCAGCACACTTCCCCCAGTTGCCCCAGCTGCCAATGGGTCCATCACATTTTACTACATGTATTTTATTGCAAAACACATGCATGCATCTGAAAGGTTCAGTAACGTTCATTTCTATTTGGGAGAAGCAAAGTCAGCAACAATAATCTCACTGAAAACCAATATTTGAATACAGACACAGACTTTAAGTTTACAAAATTGAAAAAAAAAACCAAAGTGCAGATTTCAAACAATAATCATTTTTTTACAGGTGTAAGAATGGTGATAAAATATAAAAACGGGGGTGGGGAGCAAAATGCTCACAGCAAAGCACAACACTGACTGGTGTTTTCCACCAAACTGGCATGACGAGCAGACAGACAACACCCAACCAGTCTGATTACCATAACCAAGTTTGTAGTCTTGTCTGTATGCAGGTATGTCAGGCCCTGATGGAAAGGTGTCTGACTCCGAATAGGAAGGCTCAAATTCGCCGAATTCGTACTGGGGAGATGGGTAACCCAGGTCCTGCAGCCCCAGGTATCCTTGCTGCTGGTACAGCCGCTGATTCTGTGCACCAATACCAGGGTAGGTCTGTGCACCAGGGTAGGTTTGGTCTGGGTAGCTCAGGTATCTGCTACCATGACCACTTGGCTGCTGCAGATATGGAGCCTGGTATCTGTGCGAGGGGTACTGCTGTCCATACATGGACTGCTGCAGGTACGGATCAGGATCCAAAAACTGGGGGGCACCCTGCCTATCTAGGTCTGACCCTTGCAGATAATCCTTCTGGCCATCCAAGTCCAGGGCACTGTGGGTTTCACCACCATGCAAGTCGTAAGCGCTCTGGCTCTCAGGCTTCTCGGGAACCCCCACGGCCTGCAAAGGATGATGCAGCTTTGCAGGAGCAGCCTGTGGATTGTGTCCAGCCACAATGTAAGCCTTTTGCGAGTCCAAGTCTGGGATGGAATCTGCTGAATGACCCAGTGACTTGTCTCCTGAATGCTGCTTGACTTTTGTCGCAGCAGGTGATCCTGAATGGCTGCTTCCTGCACGAGACTGGGATGGTGAAGGGAGCACAGCAACATCCTTTGGTGCCACTGCCTGCTGTACCTCCTGCCCCTGAGGATGCTGCTGCACTAGGGAGAATGTTTTGTGCTCTGCCTGTGGATGCTGCTTCTGCACTAGCTGTGGATGTTGGTTCTGCTCTTGCTGTGGCTGTTGCAACAAATGATGCTGGCTGGATGATGGGACACTTGCAATGGGTCTCGGGGAGTCTCTGTTGAAAGCAGATGGATGAAGCTGTGGTTTCATTCTGTTATCAGCACGACCTGAAGCATCAGAACCTCGAACAGGACTTTCTGCATTTGCCAGTGGCTGTCCTTTACCCTGACCTGGTGTTTTCATAGACTGTTGAAGATTTGAAGAGCCACTTTGTCTCATGTAAGTCTGGAGCGAAGAAGTACCTGACATTTGTTTCAACTGCAAGTCTTCATCCACCAGCTGTTCTTGCTCAGATGGCATCTGACCGGCCTCATGTTGTACAAATGAATAACTTTGCTGTGGTTGCCCAGGAAAGTCTAACCCAGACTTCTGCAAGTCTGAAGGATGAACAACTTGTGATGACAGCACCTGGTTTGTCTGCAATTTGGCTGCAGTAGGATGTTCTCTACCTTGAGGTTGTTCAAGATGTGATGAACTAAATCCTCTTTGAGTCTGGCTACCAGATTCTGCAGTCTGGGGCAAGTTTTCATGGTCTACCAAATGGCTTAGATTGGTGTCTGCATATGTCTGCAGAAAAGGCTTCTGCTCTGAGCTGGCAGGCTGCTGGTCATAATCAGTGTACAGCTGAGTTTGTCCCTGGTTCAGCGATGGGTTGTCAAACCCTGTCCTCTGCTGGGATATGTCAAGCTGTGAGTGCTGACTATGCTCAAGTTTTCCTGACAAGTCAAGGTCAGTAGCAAGTGAGGGTCCTAACTTGTTGCTGGAGTGTTGCTCTGTAGTTCCAGGGTTTCTATCTATATTCTTTGATCTTCCATCATCAAAACCTGCTGACTGTGCATGTGTGTGTGCCAAAGATTGTTGCTGTGGAAGTGGAACAGGCTGCAACTGCTTCTGATGGACTGGGGGGTGATGTTCAAAGCTCTGCTGTAAAAGCTTTGACTGACTGGGACCTTCCGGTGACTGAACAGGCAGCTTAGGCAGTGTACCTGCTAGGAAAGGTAAGCAATCATGTAACTGCCCTTGCCATAATTCTTGTCAAAAGGCATTACAGCCAATACCATGTGTGTGCCAGAGCACAGCATGAGCATATGCTAGACTAAACAGAACTGTAAGTCAACTGACACTCCTCTGTGATTAAAGTTCCAAGCAATGGTCCTTCTGATACTTGCTGGGGGATGTGTGTAATATATAAATATAATTATAATCTGACTATAACACCATTACTCTATCATAGACATCAATGTCTTTTTTTAATATTTTCAACTGAAACCTATTAATTAATATCTCTCTCCTGCCCACAAAAGTCACCAAGCTACCCATCACATCATCACCCCCATCTCCTACTGCCTCAACAGCCTAATGGTTATAAGGCACTAGCTTTCAAGGCAGGAGCTCGTGGTTCACACCTGGCCAAGTCATACCTAAGAATTAAAATTCCTATCCTGATTTGTGCTTAGCTTGTGACTGTTAACCAACAAAAACACAGCCTCCATCACTTTACATGAGCCAGTCTGTTCAGATGATCTAAATGCTAGTTAATCCTGTAATTGTTTTAGAAGTGAACATCCTTAACATTAAAACAGATGCACAAAAACCCAGAAAAAGTAAAGAAAAAACATAGTGTAGCTCAATAACAACAGACAAAAGGTCACAGCTTTTTATTTCTGTATCTCCAGGCAGCCCCCAGGCCTCCTATTCCATCACCCACACCCCCTCCCCCATACAAAAAATAGTTGGCAGGCTAGGGCAAGAACATGAACTTTGATTGGCTCACTAAAAGTAGAAGGGCTCTAGTGTAGCATGCTCGCCCATTATCTCTCTCCTGCCCACAAAAGTCACCATGCTACCCATCACTTGTCATCACCCCCATCTCCTACTGCCTCAACAGTCTAATGTTCCATGCACAAAGACAGCAAATAACAAAGAACTCAAAGCAAGAAACAAAATCTTACCCCACTCCCCACCAAAAATAAAAACCCTCTCCCCATGCCTGGTCCCACCAATCCATCCAGAAAACTACAGGATGAAGGGCCCTACAGCAAGCATAGGATGTATGGTCAGGGTACTTTTGTATGTGACCCAGATAAATTCACATTTTAAAACTTGGGGCATATCTGTGATTAGGTCAATGTGGCCTGTCACTGCCAGTCCTGATTGCTCAGTAATATGTGAACTTACAGATTTTTTAAAGCCTGAAACTCGTGTTAATCCTTTCCTCCAACCTAAGGAATTAGGAAAAGGATAAACTTAAAGGCCCACTGTTCTGCTGGTGTTTTGATACGAAAGTCAGTCTCTTTCTTCTTTCATCCAAAACTGTACACATTAGTTTAAGTGAGCAATGACTCTCTCACACACATGCACACAGGTGCTGTATGCAGAGGTACAGATATTTAGGGGGAAAAAAACCTCTACCTTATTACATTAAAGATGACGCCAGGCAACTGGATTGTCAGAGCCTACATTGTGTGCCAGGCATGCTTGTCTGGCTGGTAACTACATTGTTGCTGTAATATGATCTCCCCCGATACCTGGTTGGTGGAGTGAAACAGAGCTAGGAACAGATGACTTCACAAGTAAACTATAACTTAGCACAACCTTTGACCTACCGCTGTTCCTGCATTCTTAGCGCTCCTTTCCCACCCTTAGTTTTATGAAGTGGCACTTTCTATGGCTGCCAAATGATCCAATCCAGATTGTGTATGAACATCTCTGGACTTATCTTCTTGCATATGATTACCACTGTATTTTCCTCTCACTTCTAAAGCACAAGTGAACAACCATGCATTAACATGCATACTAACTGCATCAACAATTTTAAATTTCAATATACAAACGGGCATAAGAAGACTGAACAACTTTCAAAATAGGTACTGACCAACTACAGCAGTGGTCTTGTGTTTGAGGAATAAATAAATATTAACACTGACAGAAGCCCTCTCCCACACAAACACTGATAAAGCAGGTCGATCCCTACCTCCATCCCTCCCTAACCTCCACCAGACCTAATAAACTTTCACCAACTAGGGCACTGCGCAGATTGCTCAGGACTTGATTTTAAATGTTCAGGCCTGCATTATCAAACAATATCTCGTCCAAACAGGTGGCAGCACTGCTACTGAACTAGCAGGGAGTATTCCATGGTGACAGCTTCAGGCTATGTTTAGACTTCTTGCTGCCTCTGCTGTGGTTCTGCTATAGCTGGTGAGTAGCCATGGACAAAATTGTCAACGTGTGCACTTCAGACGTGTGGATTATAAGTAAGGGCCACTTGCAGTAAGTTTGCGATGTAGAACCAGAGGCTAGTTTGTACTTTAAGTACCTTAGTAGACCCCCAAGCCTAATGCTTACTCTAGCCACGGTCTGATGCTTCCTGCTGTGTTAGCGGAAGGGAAGCATATGCCGGTTTTATCCTCCCAATTGAAGCATTAACCTCTGACATTTTCCCTGCAACTGCTCCTTTTAGCCAGGAAATTTGGCAAACCTTGCAGGTCTCTTCTTTTCCCACCCCACTAACACTATTTCGAGCAAGTCAAGACCATTCACTTCTACTTGCTTCTGTCACTGTGAAGATCTCCATGACAATACCTTATCACAACACAATGGTGCGTCATATTTCAAAACATCACTGTCAGCATGCATCCTCTTGTCTTTCCATTTGCTGGTGATGGAAGCCTATAAGAAGAATTTGTCACTGCAACACAACCTTACCTACGGTCCGCACCCTGCAGCAGATGTTCTCATTGCTAGTGCTGGCACTCCCACCACCACTACCACTTCCCAGCCTATTGCATGCAGCCCATAAGATGAGGTCTCTCACCTGCCTCAGGTGGACAGTTAAACTCATCACTGCCATCGGCACAATTGGTAACGCCATCACACACCTGCGCCGCACCAACGCACTGTGGTCCCCGTCCATGTGTGCCCAGCTCCAGACACTCGAAGCTGGAGGGCACGCATACTTCTCCTGGACAAAATAAAAATAAATAAATAGCAACACCCAGAAGAAACAGCTTACTGATATCATATCCCCAAAGAACATGAAGGATGAACAAGTGCTAAGATGCTGCACTTTTATTTTAAAATTTATCCCTAATCTACTATGGTTCTCAAACATGAAGGCCGCAGGAGTCCAGCCACAAGTGCTATCGTTCCATCTGTGCCTCACTTAACAACCTGTGGCTGAATTTCAAAACTCACTAGTAATATGGGTGAACAAGCAAGTTTTAACACAGTGTTATGCTTTCCTCTTTCTAAATGATTTACATTTTTAAAATTTTTTATCTGCCACATCTTCAAAACCTCTTCATTGATACTCAGATACTGATGTAGTGCAGTATGCCTGGAAGTGCACAAACTGACAGATTAAGTACAATTAATAGAAAATCCAGACACCATGCCACAATAGGCAACAGAAATTGGGTTTGCCACTTACTGCAAATATGGTTTTTCTCATAGAAGCTTTCCTGACAGCGACAACGGTGGTCTCTACACACACTGTTGGGATCCTCACAATGGAAATCAGCAGCACATGTACCATTCACACCCACTGTAACAGTCATAACTTGTGCTCACAACAATAATTACACTACTTTTTGACTTTTTCTCGGTACAGGTAATTCTTTAGCAGCTGCACCTCATAAAGCATCTTTTAAAAAATCCTTGTAAATTTCTGTCAAACAAATGCTGCAACATGAGCAAGTGAATCCTTGAATGGAACACTGAAAGGTGATTCCAAGCTAGTCGTAATAATTATTCTGGTCAGCTCTCCCTTCTATGGTACTGGGCTACTCTCTAATATGCCATTCATGCATGAAAAGAAGAAAAAAATTAATTTGCCCACAATGATTTGGTTCAATAATGTCTGTGGAAATATGGTTCCCTCAATAGGAAATTCTGTAAATGTAAAACAAGGGAACTGTACCAAGCTAGAAAGGGACAAAGACGAAGACAATCTACATGTTTCGCGGCACTACCCCTTCATCAGGACGACACAAAAACGACGAAAAAACGAAAAGGAAAAAGACTTATCTGCAGTAGAAGTGGCGCGTAGGCTGCATAGCAAGAGAATGACCAGGGGACAGTGAGTGAGAAAGGTTAAAAAGAGGGGCAGCCAATCGCAAGGTGGGTAGGAAAGGGTAGAGAAGGGTGGGGGTGGAGAGTGGGCGGGGGAGAGAAAGAGCAGCGCGGGTAAGGGGGTGTCAGTGAGAGAGAGAGAGTGGGAAGGAGGTGAGAGAAAAAGTTAGAGTGTTTTTTCGTCGTTTTTGTGTCGTCCTAATGAAGGGGTAGTGCCCCGAAACATGTAGATTATCTTAGTCTTTGTCCCTTTCTAGCTTGGTACAGTTCCCTTGTTTTACATTTAATCTGGGCTTATCCTCCAAGCAGCAGTCACTTGTTTTTCTTTTATATTTTAGGAAATTCTGTATTTTACACTCTTAGCTTACTGGTCATGTGATACCACAACTTTTTTTAATACTATGCCAGGGTTTTCCACATGACTTCACATGTGATGAAATTAACCAAGCTGTTCAATAATTGACAGATCCTCCCCCCGCCCTCAGCAACAATGCAATGGAGCAGCTGTTGTGTCAAAGAGTATATACAGAGGATCCTTCAGGATTTAACTATGCCCTAACTTGACAGCCTCGCAGCCACATCTCAAAAGCCCTACCGCTCGCTTTCATAAAACGGCGCCACTGTGGCCGCTGTCATGCCCAGCTGACAAATCGGTGCTTCTCCAAACCCCAAATCCCCTTGCCCGCACAACCACCACTTTCATGGCCCAGCGGTTTCCTTACCTGGCCGGCTGCCAGACAGGGTGATCGCGAGTGACGCTGTCGTGACGTCAGAGCACCTCCAGTAACTAGGGTTTGCTTGATTTTTTATTGCTTAACGTCCAGTCGCAAATTAAGTGCATGTCAGGACGGTGTTGCTTGAGACAAGTTAACGTGCTTTCACACTGAGACTGCTGTCGCAACACATGCTGTTGCCAATTTTTACGTATTAGGAATGCCTCGGCGGGGTGTGTCTGGCGTGACATGGCGTCACGACCTAGCCTCACTCGCCGTTCCCCTATTATAGGTGTTACTTCCGTCTTCTTCAGGACACATATGACTATCGAGTATGGACGATAGTATCGTTATTTCAAGTGCGTACTGCCTTTAAAGTCTGACAATAAGATTAGGCACCGATATGGCATGAATTCTTTCTAAAATACTAGTCCTTGTCCTGTACAAGTACAGTCTGCGGTTCGTTAGGTGCTTGAGCGTACATGCTATTCGCTGTGACGTTCGTCGAAGTTTCACAAGACCAGCTGACGATATATGTATATATATAAAGCTTCCGTATCCTACTCATAAATGTGTTACCTCAGACCTACTGCTGCCTCCACCCCTGTCTACCCTTGGTGTCTGCGTGCAGGAGCAAAGAAAGACTGCACCCAACAGATGAGCAAGAACAAGTTCACAAGCCCAGCAGTGAAAAGGACTCCCAATGCGATACTAGGAAGTCCGGGCGATTATATGTCAGAAATGGGAATGGTTTTTGTATGGGTGGTTGGTGAATACCTGTTCGAGGAAAATGGAAACAGTGACGTCCAACTTATCAGGACTGCCAAAGCCATCAAACAACAGGCATGCGTCTCGATGGCCTATCGTGGCGGCCGAAAAATAAACTGTGACCCCACTGCACAAAGACCAGAACCGTTATCAGGATCACAAAAAAAAGTAAACAGGGCGGTTAGCTAGTGCAAGCTAATTGATCAATCCAAATAATCTCCGATTAATCAATTCATTTGATATCAGTTGAAATATAATGAAAACAATGGTTATTATTGTCATTTCCGGGTGAACGCGCTCCGTCGTCTGGTACAATTTACGATTACGCAAAAAAGTTAATCGAACAAACGAAAATTCATCCATTAATTTTTAAACGATGCCTCGATGGTTAAAATCCACATCCGTGATAGTACTACAGAAGTGTGTGTGACAAGCGGTACATAAAAATGAGTAGATGAGCCAGATGTCTTCATCCGAGGTCACCTAGCACGGGATCGAAGTCACGTGCGTAGGCCATGTGCCGTGAATTATCAAATAACAAAGCGCAGTTGAAAGCGACCCTGCTTTCGACAGGAGGACACTTGCCACTAGTAGAGAAGGCGTGGTATACGTACGACAGGCATTCCAGTCGCCACGCACCTTGGCCCTTCCTACACGCGTGACTACTCATCCTGGGACGGGGACGGGAACAGAAACTGAGAAAGCGAGGTTTCAGGAAAGAAGGAATACATTGGTATATTTGTAGCAGCACAAGTAGATCTGTGCTTCATATCCTTGTTTGCAAACCACCAGTTCACTGGTGTCACTGCACAGCCCTGTGGCTACACTAGCGTTCCCATCTATTGCGTCCAAGTACGACTAGAGAGACGCCTCGCCCAAGACCCTCGGGATACAGTTGTCTCGTCAGAAAGGGTATGTAACGCTCGACTTCCCGCGTGAAAAGGGGCGGGTGAGTGGTGTGCTTGTGCTATGGTTGAAAACGCGCACCCACGTGCAACCTTATCAGTTTTTTAAAAAAAAACCTGTTAGTGATCTGCTCACCTGCATTGTCTCCCCATTCCCCGATCTCACGGTCTCTCACTCGGGGGACACACTTTGGAGATCTCAATCCAGCGTTCTATGCACCCGCCTAGAGCACAGCCTGTGTTAGCAGAGGCTGGTCTTTCCCATGCCCTTCGTGTTACATTGTTACACCCAACTAAAAACATTAAATAGCCTTACTTTCTTGGTCCAAGACAGGTCGAGCAACCTGATCTTAGTTGGACAATCCCTGGAGGGGCAATCTCTAGGGGTTGCAGTCCTGCATTCTACAACGCATATGCCCCTTTTGTAAAATGGTTAGAACATTTGACGGTAGCCAGCAGAAAGTTAAATTTCAGTTCCAAAATTCTGCTGTTTGTGATTTTGAAAACCTAGTTGCTCTCATACTGTCACAGTTATCCTCCAAATTTTATTTATGCTAATCAATCTGTCAAGTGCAAAGATTCGCAAAGAACGTGAAGGTTCTACAACATGCCATGCAATCTTTCTTGAACAAGAGAAGTTCGCTCATTCTGTGTTCAGCTGGGCCATGTAACACAGTGCGAAAGAAACACATGCTGTTGCTACTAAGGATGGGCTAAGCGCCAGGTACAGGTGTTATGAAACTGAGATCGTTAAAGTTTGTCCAACGAACGACCACTCATTCTTCACCGATTCTTGCACTTACAGGCTGTAGCAAGAGAGCTAGCTCTATATACAGCGGAAAATCAAAATTTGGATGGTAACCACGACAGTATGAGCTTGTCTAGGTTTTCAAAAGCACAGAGAACGGGATTTTGTTTTCTGAGTGTAAATGTACTGCTGGCTACTGCCATTACACCCTAAAATTTAATAAAAAGAAAAAAGTGACTGCCGCTTGGAGATAAACCTAAGTTAAAAATGGAACCGAGGAAAGCTAAATTAAATGATACACAACACAGCCAACAGTTTCGGGGCATTCCCCTTAATCAGGACAGCACAAACACAAACAGGTAGAGACTGTCTTTGTCTCAGTGCTTGTGTAGTCCTGATGAAGGGATAATGCTCCGAAACTGTTGGCTGCCTGTGTCATCTATCGTTTAATTTAGCTTGCTCAGTTCCATTTTTGTTCACCTAGTCCTCACATTGCATAGCAAAGGCAGCCTCACATGTTAAATGCAGGGCTGAGACCCCCAAAGTTGATCCCGCACAGAGTTACAACTAAGGCATGATGCGGAACATTACCCTTGACTACTGAGTTCCAGGGAAACTGGTCCTCAGTGCAGGCTGGGCCACTGGTGGTCATGGTGGCTTGGAGTCTGTGAATGGCATGCACCACACATTCAACAGACCAACAGCTGCCAAATATATGAAATGCACAAGTACAGCAAATACCTGCGACCACTGCCTGGCTCAAGTGCAGTGCATCATTTAATCAGATCCTGGCAGGGTTAAGTTGTTGTGTGTGTGTGTGTGCACACTTCCTCAGGTTCGGAAGCTGCTACTGCCTACATTGATCTTCCAGTTTCATTCCAGTGTCTGACAAGGAAATGGGTAGAGTGCTTACGCGACAAATCCCACTGTGTCTTAAACAACCATCTTGAAAAAACTGTTTTAATAATAAATGATAGTTTTTTCAAATAGTGAACTGCAGTGGAGTTCCCAGCCCCCTCCCCAGTCACCCACTACCCCTCCACTTGTCACCATCTCCCCACTTTTGCTAAGTCTGAAACCAGCTTTGCTTTCAAGCCTCTCGCTCTACATATGTACAAAGGTTCCAGACATGGAGAGTAGGCACACAAAAGTGCCTACCAACAGAATCAAGGACAAAATGTGTATTGAATCAAAGTCTGTCAAAACAAAATCCAGATCATTTGTGAGCAAGTGGAGGTCCATCTTGCCCTGCACACAGACTCCACCCCAAACCATCAAGTGGCCAGTTACAGTCAGGGTGGAATGTTGCCATGCCCCGGCCAGTGATGCCGGCATGTGCTTCTGGGTAACTGGTATGAGAAGTATGGGTGTCCTTGGCCTCAGAATAGTTGGCTAAAGTCTCCTCACAGTTTCAGATGAAGTTCTCATCCCAGCCTCATCCCGCAGGTAGTTTTAAAGCTTGGTGGTGGTCCAGAAGAGGTAAGAAATTTGTCCTCCTGCTGTGACGTGATGAAGTCTGGTCCACAACGATGTCTTTCTTGGACATTCCCTGTGGTCTGATACCAGGGCAACATTTGTGAAATTACACAATGGGAAACCTAGAATGCCTTTGCCACTCAAAAGCCAGTTCCCAGCATTCTCGTTCCTCAGCTCGTGTCAGGCAAGGCAGGATGTCCCCACTGAGAGGGCTGCTCTGATGCTGCTGTGCAGCATTAACTAGCATAGAAAGGTTTCCACCTAAGCACTGCTTACCCTATTTTTTTTTATCAAAGGGTTACAAGATGCACTTGGGTATGACTTCACCAGTGCACTCTTTGTGAACAAAGGGAAGGTAATCATGCAAGTGTCAATATTAAGCCACCATTGTTCAAAGTTATCCCAAGAATTTTTGGAGAACCTAAAGCAAAAATTAAAAAGGTATCCTAAGAAGTTAAGTGGAATAGTAAAATTAGTGTATGTTCAGTGTCACTTACATCTGTTGTGAAACACTGAGTGAGAAAATGTACCTGCATTCCCTTCCTCTTTAGCAAAGTAGCAAGTAATGAATTTCAACACTTCCCAGTTGATACAGTCAATGCCTATCTCATTCAGTCATGGATACTAATCAAAATCCAGTACTCAGACAGCCGAAGCCTTACCCTTATTCAATGTTTTTTTTTTTAATTTCTTAAGATAAGACCTACATCTGGATTGTATGAATAGGCAATGCTGATGGGTAGGAGACCTACAAAAAATCAAGGAATTAAAATGGCTGACTGCAACTTGGAGTAAAAATTGTAGGCATAAAGGAAACTAAGCCAAGCTAACAGACGTCAGGCCACAAAACACACACAAGATTTATGAACAAGTAGAAAACTACATACTAGGGACAGAATGCATGTACATACAGCATGGCAGACAGTACAATCAACTTGTACAGTTGTAGCTACAATTCCAAAATGCTGACTT
Organism: Lanistes nyassanus; assembly: GCA_004794575.1. NCBI lineage: Eukaryota > Metazoa > Mollusca > Gastropoda > Architaenioglossa > Ampullariidae > Lanistes > Lanistes nyassanus. The sequence continues at coordinate 174,386 of SMGT01000510.1, read as the reverse complement.
TCTGACATCTGTCATATATTCTTTTGTTCGGCCCAGCTTCTTTATCACAAGCTATACATAATAAATCTGTTAAGTCTCCAACATCCCCCGTCTCCACCACTGCCTCCTTTCCTGAAGTTTCCCACGTGAAGATTTGCATTCCTCCTGCCTGTATTAAATACTATCCTTGAAATCTTATATTTACCTGAATGTGCACGGATGTTGAAAGATCCTATGGTTGCTGTCGAGATCGTTGTTGTTGTCTTTGGCATGGTTGGCTGAACAGATGTTGATGTTGAAGAACTCTCAACTTCATTGGCTGGACCTTCTTCCTCTCTGGTTTCCTCCTGGCCTTCACCAAGGCCAGCCAGGTCCTCCTCCTGCTCAGATCCCTCAGGCGTGATGGCAGAGGCCTTCTCAGTACGTCTAATCCAGTTGCTCATGTAATTTGCATGATAGCCAAACTCACATAAGTCTTGGCAAGAAAACAGATAGCAGTACCGATCTCCCTGTATTAAAAAAAAATTAAACGTAACATTACCATTCTGATTCTATGAAACTGGATTTGGCATGATAAAAAGATCTGTTTCTTAAATGCTAATATCCTCTTTGCCAAAAACCTGAAATTAAAAAAAATATTCAAACAAGCCACACAAAAAAAGACCAGCAATAGTTTGTCATCTTTTTCACATTCTTTGTTGTGTCACATCTTATTCCCATGCCCATGACAGCTTTACAGCCAGTCATTTTCTATAACACGACTTTGGCTCATGTTCAAGTCACAAGCAACAAAGAATGATGAATGTGGTGTGTCTCTCAGAGGTGCAGTTATGCGTGCCGTCCTATAATAGGGACAATGCTATACCTAACAAGAAGGTAAATACATTTAAGCACACACAGGCATTGGTCCATTGCTCGTGTATCTGTATTGTATCTGGGTCATCTGTGCAACTCTGTCTCTAAGTGCATTGCATAACTAACCATAAACTTACATGTATGCAAACTGGAGTTCACTGCTTCTCAAAGTAAGACCTTTAACAGAGTTTATTACAATAACTTGAATAAGGTCTGAACACACCTGTCATGTCAAACAAGTATTTTTGCTGCACAAGAGAGGGGTATTCTGTTGAGGGGAGAACAGAATTTGGTAACTGTGACAATTTAAAGCTTATGGTAATCATATAACCAAATTTGTTCTCTCCATCGTTTCCTGTTTCAAACACAAAGATGTCTGTGAAAATGTTGCTCATCCTTGCAAAAAGGAAATATTTCACAACCTGCTAAGATATGGATACTTGTGATACAACTACATAAAAAATTTCAGAATTAGAGAATGTTAAGGCACTAAATAATTGTATGTTACTATCTTGATGAGAAACTGAATTGTACTTGAAATTCTACTTCAGTACTTGATTTGGTTATTCGTTTTTGCGATTTTTTGCAAAAAATGTTTTGTTAAATCTTAAAATTACAGTTATTTTTGTAAACAGAAGTTGATGATTAGCTAGAACATCAATAAAATGTGCCTCTCAGATAAGCAAAATTAATGACATGATGCTTAGTTGTATGTAAATCCGTTATTTCGATACGACTTGACATTATCATTATGATGAGTTGGTCTATACCTTATCTTCATACACGGCCATATCACACATTGTGTTTCCGCAACACAGTTTGGAGCAAGCTTCGTTTGAGACAATATCCTTCTCCAGTTTGATGAATTTCGCACCATTATCCTCTGAGTTTTTCCGTTTGATAATTGCGCTAGAATTAGTTGTTATTCCACACTGTTGTGTAGCGGCTGGTTGATACCTGCTGGCCGAGTCTGCGAACCCGAAGACATCGTCGTCATTTTTCTGCAAACGCTTTACCAACTCAAAAAGTAATTTTCGATCGTTTTTAGGAATAGTGTCTAAATCTGGATATTCCTTTCGTGACAGGGTTGGTACAAAAGCACAAAATAACAAGTATATAATCCACATATTGATCATAAGGCAAAAGCAGACGGGTTTTCTATCCGACATCTTTAACAAGTTGAAACTTCCGACACGCATGCGCAGTGTTAATACAAGAGGGAATGATACTGACAATAGTGACATGGCTGTTGTAGTGACAAAAAATATAGTGCTCAAGACTAGCTCGACAAGTATGCGCAACTTACTCTGTATAAACATCTCAGAAGGTAAAAAGTTAATAAAAATGCACTTCAGCTAAGTTTTTCTTTACATTTTGCATAAAATTTCAAAATGAGCTCGCGGATTAATTGTATATTTACAGGGTCACGACTCGATAGTGCACCATGAGCCACCGCAATCCCTTTCGGAAGGCAGTAGGGTTCTACGAAGTGATGGCGACGTCGTACACGGGTAACAGTACTGAAACACGGACAGATTCGAGGTACACGCAAGGCAAAGCCATGGAATCCATTACATCTTCCAAGTCGGCAGATAGAAATCACTCAGGACTGAAAGCGTCTGGTGGAAAATCGTCTCCAAAAGGAGAAAATCATGTGAATTTTGATACAAAGGAAAAACACGTTGAGAAACGAGAGAAGTACCTTACAGCAAAGTATGGAGCACACCAAATGTTGTTGATAAAGAAAAGACTGGCCGTGGAAATGTGGCTTTTCGAAGAATTAGAAAGATTATATTGCACAGAGGTAGGTGTTCTTGTATTTCTCGAATTTATTTTAGATCTGTCAGTTTTACTCACTTGTACATTCTCTGTTTAAAATGGTGTGCCTGGGAGTAATACTAGAATACCCTGCACCCGATGTCAGAATACGAGGCTTTGTGACCCATTGTATTTTACACATGTATGCATTGGCTTGTAGACACCTTGTCTGCCCCTCACACCCCAGACGCACACGCACATACGCACACATCTCATCACCACTTTTTAAAAAATTATTATTCTGCCTCTCTTACTAGTACCAGCCTATCCCGTCACATCAACATCAACTTTTTTTTTAATTTTGATGTGTAGTAATACAAGCTGATGTATTATTGTAGATTCAATGCAGAGAATGTTAGGATTATGACACTGTCTGTGTACATATTATCAGCTACATTCTGCATGAATTTAGTCAGAAAAGTAAACAAAACAAGAAAAACAAAGCAGATAAACTTCAGTTGCGACAAAAAGGGTCTGAGACCCAACAGGATTGAGGTGGACGGTCAAAACAAATGTTTGAGCTTCCCGTTTCAGTCGTTTCTTAGTGGACTTAAAATGAACAAGCAGCAGTCCTAGCCACTTGAGTCAAAACAAAGGGAGAGCTTAAAGTTACATTACTTAGATGCTTGTTTGTGCATACATGAGAGAGTTGTAGAACTTGGTACATAGAAATAAATCTGTCTTGATCAGATGTGATCTATATTGACTCTAATTTATATAATTTTTATTACACATTACTGTAGTTATGTACTGTTGACAAACATTTAACAAATATAAACAGGTCTATCTGCCATGAGTAGTTCAAATGGCTTGACAAGCCAGTTTGAAAATTTAATGTCAGGCCTGTGCAGTTTCAAAACCTTCACCTGCCTAACCACCAGCCCAAAGACGCACCCCTACCTCACCTCTAAGACAGAACGAAACCTTTGTCAACTCTTATAGGAGATTTTATTTTTGAAAAATTCAGTATACTTTCATGAATGTTAAACCATCCACATTAGAACAGCTTTTGTCTTTTCTGTATGTTTAATGGCGACCTGAAGGTACCACCTAACCTTTCCACTAATTCCAGTACATTATTGTTAGCACATTGTGAGCTGAACATTGTACATGTGTATAGCTTCAGTAGCAGTACTTTTGTTAAAGTGCTATATTGAGTAATATCAATGTTACTAGCCACAAAATACATCCAAGACCTTGTTTAAAGTTTGTAAGGCACTGACTGGAAACTCCAGTTAAGTGAGTGCCATTCAAGTAATTTCTGTTTCTGTAATCAGAAGTCAGTGTGTCAAATTAGTATATGTGGAAGGAACAGACCTGTGAATCTAAGTAATTATTTTCAGTTTTATTTGGTATGTTTATCTATAGGCATTTCAGTATTGTTATCACTATAAATCATTTTACTCCAAATGGTCCTTGCGCTTCTGGCGACTGTCCCAAAAATTCCTTGTGTCCCTTTGTTATGTAACAAGCAGTCTTCACTTGCAGCCTCATGAAAACAACAGACATCTCAGGTTGAGAGTGCATGTTGTTCAAGCAAAGAACACGAGTTTTTTTCTGGGAAATTTGATAAGATCTTAGGTTAAAAGCTTAGACTAATACAGTAAAACATGTACAAGTACCAAGTATTGCTGTGTTGTACATGTGAATGTTCCACAAGAAACTTGAAGAGACAAAACATATGTAATTGAAAAACATCTTGGTGAAATTTGCTTTGCCAATTGGGGCATTTGTTTACAGACAGGTCTTTTCCATCCCTTTGTCATCACTTTCAGGACTGTAGTATAAGTGCAACATTAATGGTTTGCAGATCTGTGTTATGTGTTGTTGAGGAAACTAGGAAACTCTAGGGTTCCCAACCTATTCATGCTTATAAAAAGTCAACCTTCTGATTCTGTCCTCAAGGTAAATTTAAGATCTAAATTAGCCTAGCATTTTTGGACTGATAATATCCGGCTTAAGTTAATTGTATGTCAAAGTTTAAAACAAAGAAGAGGAAGCTCGACAGAGGAAGGTCAGGCTTGCTAATGTCCTTCCCTTCGAGTGTAACTGCAGAGCTATCCACTGGCTACATTTTTGTCTGTTGCTTTTTTTAAAAATCTGTCTGATATAGCATGTCCTTTTCTTTCCTCTCATTTCTCCTCCTCAGGTCCTGCCTGCTGCCTTTTTTTCTCAAAATTACTTTTCATACAGGTTGATGGCCACTCCTCCCCCTCCCTCCCCATCCTCCACTCATTTATGAGTCATGTAGTTGGGGTTAGGAGATGTATCTCAGTTGCTGGCATAGTGGAATTTTCTGCCACATGGCACTAGTATTTGGTACATTCCGCCCATTACTTATGTATCTAGTTCATTTTCTCTACAGAAAGATCTTGCTAATTTATTTTTTACTGTGTTTGTTTTAAAAAAATTAGAGCAAACACACAGTCTCCATATATTGTGTCTCCTAACTGTAACATGTTTCATGTTTGGGCTATTATTATATCAAGATGATGTGTGGTCCTGATATGACCTTTTTGGTCGACTGGACCTTTTAATTAAGCAACAAGCAAACAAACAAAGAAGACAGTGCAGAGATTGTTATTCTAAGACTAAAAGTCAGTGTTGTAGCTAGATCATTTGAGATAGAAATGACTGAGCCAGTAGCTATGAGTCTGAGCTGATGAGTTTATTTAACTTCAACTGCAATGTCTAGTCAGATTGTTTTACCATGTACTGCTGGCTGGAAACAAACCAGTATGTGGTTGGATAAACTAAGGGGTATGCATGGCAAATGGCTGGAGTAAACAGTAGTTGTGCAAGGTTCATGTGTTGGGTGGGTCTAGCATCTGATCTTGTTAACTCATCTATTCACCATGTTCTCTCTCTTTTTCTGTTTCTCTCACACACATAGAGGGGGGGGGTCTGTAATGCAGGGAATGCTTACCCTAGGGGTCAGCATTTATCTAGAACAAACATCCAACAGACTGGGTGGTATGGGGAGGTGAATTTAGTAACAGTATTGTATTCAGGACACTTTCATGGAGTTACTAAGTGCTTCTCATTTCTTGCCGGTGTCCTTTCCTTGCCGTTACTGAGTGATCCCATTTCTTGACAATGTCTTTTTCTTGCAGTTTGTGTCACTGTTAGTGATTAAATGTGGTAGTCTTAAGCTGACATGTTTTCCCCACCAGGCAGCCTTAATCTGTTGTCATCAGGTGGTGTTTGCTAGTCTGTAAGAGGCAAAAGTTAGTGGTACACTATATTGGGATTTGTATGATTTAAAGTGGAAGCTTGAAGTTGAATACAGGAAGTGCAGCTTTTAATTGAGGGAACTGGAGAGCAAGTAAGGAAAATTTTTCAAAAATCAACCAGATATTTTTGACTTCAGTGTACGTGCTAAACAGAAATGTAAGCACATAGAAAAGATGATAGAAAATAGTAATTTCTTTAAAACCGGTGCCATAACCTAACAGTTGTAAAGGTTGCATAAATGTGTAGCTTAGTGTCAGTTGTGCTGGTGGTAGCACTCAGAGGTATTTGTAAGCAGATAGCTGTCCAGAGTCAGTCCCAGGCAAGCAAAACAACCTAACCCTAACTAACCTCTCCCCTCAAACACAAATGCAAACACCACCACCACTGCCCTTTGCCCTTTGCCCTTGCCCCAGCAAGCTTCAGAGTGAGACTCAAATGGAACCACAGGCTTGCTTTGAGTGCTGCTGTCCTAACCAACCAGTTCATATTTGAGGTAGATGAAAAGGTCAGAGAATACGAACTGGAGTGCTGCTGTTGTAACTATCTAGGGTTATGGACAACCAGATGAAAAAGGCAGAGAATACAAGGTGTTTTACAAGCCCCAGCAGAGCAGATCTACTGTTTCATGCCAGTCGGTGATGTGCCTATTGTCCTGTCAGAGGACCTATGCTTAGTTAGAGAGCCTGTCTGAAATTACGTTCAGTGTCATACAGAATGGGGTGCACCCGTTCGCACTACTGCATGCTTAGAGTGGAGAAGTGGTTGGGAAGAGAGACTTAGGATGGAGATAAAACGGGAAGTTAAAGGTTTATTAGTGTAAACCTTGCCTTATACACTATCATAAATTAAATATTCCTTCTCCCTTATTCTATGAATCCTATCACGAGATGGGCCGTTTTAATGTAAATGCATTAAAAAGAATTGAGAAATGGTGTAAGAAATGGGTTCAGTTCATTTAAATTTGAATTGTCGCCTTATGCTTTGCCGCTGTATGCCCCTTGGGACAGTAGAGTTGGTTTTTTTTTCTCTCGAAACCTTGCCACAGATGACATGCAGATGTTTGTTCACTGGAACCCGAGTGGAGACTTGAGAACAATACAGACGATTTTACTGTGTGCACTACAGTCGACTCCCTTGTATTTGGTGACCAGTTGAAACCCAGACAGGCTGGACGGAAGCTACTGGGAGTAAAATCTTCCTAAGAATTATTTCCCACTGCAAGATGGTGTTCATTTTATTGTTGGTTTTTTAAAATGAATATAATCCCATTTCAGCCAGACTGTTTCCTTATCAGTAATTTCATTTGACTTATCAGTTAGTCAAATGGGACAAACCCAGCATTCAGTAACAAAGGATAGGTTTGTAACCAGGAAATAGAGTGTGGAATGGTGGTTCCTCCATGTGACACTCTTGTTTATAGAACTAGATGACACTCATTGCTGTTGCAGTAGTAATTGCTTCTGTCTTCATCCACAACACTCTGCAGACTTGCCGATGGTCCTGAATTTTTCCTACTTGAAAAGGAGATTATGTGGAAATCTTGGGAAAATTACACTGGTCAACACTGAAATCGATACTGACTTAAAAAGTTCCTAATCTGTAGTATGTTGGTGTGCTGAACATGAATATGACCATGAAATTTTTTTATTGGCTCTCATTTTGAAGATATTTCATATAGTTCATTTTCTATGTTTCACCGTGTAAATTTATCCAGTAGGACTGTGTAATATTGCATTACATTGCATAATACCATCATGCACACATCATCCAGAGTTGATTGCATCATTTTCTGATGCAATGCTGTACTACTGCCAGGCGGCTGCTGAAGTAAGCTGACGTCAGCAGTGTACTATATAAAGCCCAGTCGGAAAGGTTAAGCATTTAAAATATTTCAGGCTTTGTGTGATACAGTTTAAGCTACTGTTACATAAAACTGTTATTATTTTATCCATTTTAGTTACAATACAGAACACTAATGCCTCGAAAGCATGTTAATACCGAGGACTATTTTGCTATATTTGTGGGGAAGTGACATTTGCCAACCAGAAGAAAAGTATCACTTCTCAACTGAAGAAGGCATATCATCTTTACTTCGGATGCAAGATTGGCGACCAAGACAAGCCTTGGGCCCCACATATTTGCTGTGCTACATGTACAACACAGATTTCACAGTGGTTGAATGACAAAAGACCATCAATGCCGTTTGCAGTCCCCATAGTGTGGAGAGAGCCAAGCAACCACAAATGACTGTTACTTCTGCTTGGTTCCTCCTCTTTCCGGCGGAATAACAAAGCAAAACAAGTCAAGAATAGTCTATCCAAACATTCCGTCTGCATTGAGACTAGTTCCACATGGTGAGGGACTTCCTATTCCAGAACCTGCAGCAGAATATTCTCTTGATTCAGCTGACAAGGACGAGGATGAGCCGACCTGTTCTTCTCCTGGACCTTCAGCATGCAGTGATCCAGATTTTCACTGTGGTGCATCATCAACCCCACTCAGAATAACACAGGAAGAACTAAATGACCTGGTTCGTGATTTGGACATACCCAAGAACAAGGCAGAATTGTTAGGTTCAAGACTCCAACAATGGAATCTTCTAGAAGATGTCACAATTACTTCATATCGAAAGCGCCTCCAGCAGTTGGAACCTTTCTTCAGAAAGGAAGGTAATCTGGTATTCTGTTCCGATATTGAGGGTCTTAGAAATCACTCATGACCCACAAGATTGGAGACTATTTGTAGACTCTTTGAAACTTCTAGTCTTAAGGCTGTGCTTTTGCACAGTGGAAACCATCTTCCATTTATTCCAGTGGCGCATGCTGTCCATATGAAAGAGACATACGATAACTTAAAGCAGCTATTAAATTCCATTGAGTATAACAAGTACAGCTGGCACCTCTGTGGTGATTTGAAGGTAGTTGCCCTTTTAATGGGACTGCAGCAGAGATATACAAAATACTTGTGTTTCTTATGTGTGTGGGATAGCCAAGCAAGGGAATTGCACTACTTGGGGCATGAATGGACTCGCAGACAAAATGTAGCAGTTGGAGAGAAGAATATCCAGCACCGGCTCTGGTCGAGGCTCACAAAATCCTGCTGCCATTACTTCACATCAAACTAGGTTTGATGAAGAACTTCGTGAAAGCCATGGACTGGACTTCGCCAGCTTTCGATACCTGCATGAAACATACCCTCGACTCAGGCAAAGATTAAAGAGGGAGGTTTTGTGGGTCCTCATATTTGAGAGCTCTTCAAAGATGACTGGTTCAACAACTTGTTGCAGGGTGGTGCGAAACAAAAATGGAATGTTTTTCGCCTAGTGTCTACAAACTTTCTCCGGAATGTTAGGGCAGAAAACTACAAGGAACTGGTAAAAGACATGCTGATGCAGTATCAGAAACTTGGCTGCAATATGTCTTTAAAGATCCACTTCATTCCCATCTGGATTTCTTTCCTGACCGCTGTGGTATGGTTAGTGATGAACATGGCGAACATTTTCATCAAGATATCGCAACAATGGAACAAAGATATCCAGGGAAAATATTACACTACCATGCTGGCTGACTACTGCTGGACACTCCCCAGAGATTCTGCCGAATAGCTGTACAAGAGACAGGCAAAGAAATCTAAGTAGTCTATAACTTGATTTTTTACAGGTATTAACCATAGGCCTATTACTACTGGCATGCATTTCATGATGTAAACAATAATTTTGCAGATTACAAAAAGATTAGAGCCAGTTTTGCATTTTGTCTGTCATATTCATGTTGAGCACATAAAAATTGATAAAAATGACTAATTTTATTTCAGTAACATAACTTTTGTAAAAATGTGTTGATCAGTGTTATAAATATCGCTAACCATCTGAATTTCCCACTTCCACAAATTTGAAGCAGTATGAAACAGCCTGGAACAGTGCTGATACAACAGGAGCAAGGTTGTGTAGTGATGTAGCCTTCTGTCCAGTTGATAGAATCTTTTGTCCAGCTGCGTGAAGCAGGAGCTGTGTGTGATCACCAGTGTCGTGGTGATGACAGAGCACTGCAGTTCAGTGGTCTGCTCCCCTGCTCATGCATTTCTTAGCACTCCTTTGTTGTCCTGTCATGTGATACAGTGATTGAGTGAATAAAGTCATCAGCAACTTCTCATCCAGAATCACAGAGGGAGGGTGTTGTGTGGGTTAGGAGGATGACTGAGTGGGCCGTGTCGAATTTTCCTGCGATTATTAATAAGTCAGAACATGCCCTCCACCCACAGATGTAAAAACCCTTCGTTGCTGATGCCAGGTGACATGCCTGGCAGCTGAGGCTATAGAACTGTGGGACTTGTCACAGTCATCTGTCTTGTTTATTGCTATACCACACTTACAGCCATGGTCAGTAGCCTACAGATATGCCACTTTTTTTGTCAGCTGCAGATTTGACAATGGAGAGACAGGAAACACTTTGTGGGTGGAATGGGTATATACCTACAACCAACTGACCACAGGACGTCATTGCATTGTGGTTACTGAATATTTAGTAAATCTCCTCCACTTTTTTTTTGTTTGTTTCATCAACCTGGTTTTCTTGTGTTTGTGTGGTGGGTGGGTGGGGGAGAATGGGGTTTGGTCAGTAAGGAAATCGAGGTGACCACTCTAGAATTTTGGTGTGGGGTATGATCTGCAACAGCCATGGTTCCACCAGTCTGGTCTAAAACATTTTAGAAACTGTTTAAAGTATGATAATCAATGCTGGAGGTGCAGGCTAGTGGGCTGATGGTCGGGTGTTGTGCTTGTGCTACGCCACTGATTGATGAGGAACTGCCCGATGGGGTCATTGTGTTCAGTAAGAATCCACCAGAGCCCCTGCTTCAGGATCTGCTGGTATTGCTACACAAGGTGTGTGTTTATTAATACACCTGATCCTGCCAAAGGTGTGGCCAATAGGATATTTCACTGCCTGACAACGCCTGAAGACAAAGAGAAGAGGGTGGGGGTGTTGGTGGGTGAGCTGAGATAAATTTGTGAAGACTGGTAATTACCACAACTATTTTCTTTGTTGCCAGTGCACTGTTTATGATATCTTTTCGTAACCTCAAATTAGGACATTTTGATGAATCGTGAGGTTGATATTGGAGTGATGTTCTAGGAGGAAAAAAGTATGTAGTCCACACCACTTAGTACATTGTACACTTCTGTCCGTTGTGCAGAGACACAGCTTGACTAAGTCAGATGACAACAGTCACTTAGAAGTAATCAAACCCCATGTAAAAAAAAAAAATTAGTCTCATTTTAATGAAGAATTCCTCTCCAAAAGACTTCTCCTCCCCATGATTTTAGGTCGAACATGTGTGTAATGAATATCCGATACCATTTTGTTGCAGTCAGATTGACTAGTTTCTTATGACTGCTTTCATCCAACTTAGTCAAGCCATGTAAACTCCGCATTAAATTTAGGCCACAGCACAATATGATTATGAGTGAAAACTTGTCAGACAAGGGGTGAGCACTGGGAGCAGAGACATGGCGCTGATTAGCAGTGAAAGTAATGTTGCAATATTGTGTGCAACATCGGATGAGCAACTGTCTTCCTTGCCACTTGCCACCTGTATGTGCAGGCCACCAAAATGGCCCTGTGTTCGAGCAAAACATTGACAACAAGCAACTGATGAATTCCCTTCTTTAGATGTCCTTCCAAGTTAATATTTAGCTTGCAGGAGGAATAAAGTACTGTCACCCATGCCTTGAATGAGACAATGGCGTTTTTGTGCTCTGTTAGAAATTGCATGGGCAGAAATTGTTTACTTGACAACAGTGCTAGCATCCATGCAAATTCACAAATGGAAATTCTAGCTGAGTAACTATTTCCCCATTCCGCTTCTGCTTGCTAATGATGCCACTGATGCCTTTCTATTGGTCTTCTTTCCTTCCCCACTCCAGCTGGCGCCTGCCCTACCAGATAAGCAGGCTGGTGCATTCTTGACAGCAACCAGTAGTGTGTGGTGAAATTCTTTGTTATTCATTTACAAAAACTGCATTTTGAGTAGGACTAGGAGAGGTACTGATACTAGGAGTATCAGCTGTTATGAGGGCCGCTAAGAGGCATGGAACTTGGGCATGCCAAAGGGACATCAAAAGTGCAGGAAGTTATCTGACACAGTTCTTTGGGAAGTGCATAAGTTCAGATTTAAGCAAACCTGGAAGGAAACCAGTGTTGACTGATCATCATGGTTTATCTGGGGTCAGATAGAACTAGTCTGTAACAGGGGTCAAAAGGGGTTTGGATAGTTCTCTTTTTTCTTGGGGTTAGGGGGTGGAACTGATCAAACAGGGCAGTGGAGGTTTATCAGGTGCCTAGAATAGTAGAAGCTAGTGTGGTGTCCAGTGAACATGCAAGATTGTCTACTGATAATATTTCTGGTGTTTAGGGACTTAAGCTGTATTGTGTTTTACCTGCTGTTGTTAATGTAATGTATTTATATTTTACTGTTTTCAGTCCTTTCGGTAATCCTCTAAATTATTTTTATTTTATGTTTACAGTGATATGCACTCTGCGCTGTTACAGCAGACAATAGTGCATGAACACACACACACACACACTTTTATTTGTGTGTAATTTAAAAAATCATCAAGACTTGTCAGGGCAGAGGAATTTGCTATGCATCTGGGATGCTCCACATGAACAGGGGGATTGTTGCAGAGTACTCCAGACTGGAAAATAATAGAAAAGAAAGAGAGGTGGGAGGGGTGTGAAGATCTCGGTTCTGAATCCTTGAGTTAATGCAGAGTGCTTCAGGATTCAGGAAGTGAGCAGTGATTAATGAGTCAGCACCTGTTGTAAGCATGGCTGCATGTCTCCACCCTCACACACACACACATCTACACTTCACACTTCCTCCACCCTGCCAAAATCCCGCTTGCTTGCAGATTTTGAACTTTTTCTCTCTTTCTCTCTCGGTGCAAGTCTATTCAGATCTATGCAGCTACTACATTTTCTGGAAGGTATACCATATAGAGAGTAGTAAAGTTACTAGTTGTATACTATTTTAACCCACAAATCAAGTTGGTGTTAGAGATGCTGAGTAAAAAAAGCTAGAGGAAACATTTAAAGTAAATGTTCTGGTGATGTCACTAAGTTCTGCCATCATGCATGAAAGACTAGCCCACTAGAGACTAACCAGAAGGGACCAGCAATAGCTTTAATATTTTCCCCTCCGGAAAGGAACACTAGTAAATTATCTGGTCTCTCATCTGGTATGCTGTATGATGAAGTAGAGGAAAGAGCCACTTGAACTCCTGTTGAGTGTATTACAACCTCTGGCTATGACTGCTCACAGAATGCATGGATTAGTTGCTTGAATTTAAGTGGTCTGGTATGTTTATACAGCATGCTGTACTGTGTGTTGAATAGCCTGGACTAATGGAGTACGTGAAAATTTGTGGTTTGTGTTTTGGCATCACTGAGTGCAAGGAGTTTGTATTGGTCTTTTAATTCTTTTGAGTACCCTATTTTCTCTATATCATGGCTGTTTTTCACGGGGCCAAATGCACATTTTGATGTTTCCTCAGCCTCTGCCTTAATATCAACCCCTACTCATCTCTCAGACTGCAACTGTACAACCAACCTAACCAGTGTATGTGAACTGGCATGAAGTTAATGAGCAGGGCGAGGTTGATGTGTGTGTACTGCAGAAGCTGCAGGCTAGTTATCACAACAAGTTATTAATCATACACAGAAAAATATTTATAGCCTCAGCATCCGTGTTTTACATCGGCCTAATTGGTTTTCCCATTTCTAGGAAGATGACCATGATTGTAACCTGGAGCTGGAGGAAGTTCTCAACCTGGACACAGACAATGAGCGCAGAGCATACATAATGGTAAGTCTTTTATAAACCTTTGATGGAAATTTAGTGAGCATTGACAATGATGGTACACATTTTTGTTTGTTTGGGTGAGGGGTAGATGTTTCCCCCATTTCCATCTATTACACTACAGGTTCTGTAGTGTAATGGTGACAATGTTAGGAATAGACAAGCATCTTTCTGTAACTATGTAACTTGGCAACTATTTGATGGATATGGGAAGATTGAGGAACAGCAGAGCTATAAATCTGTGCTGACTTGTAATTACATAGATGTTTACATCCATCCAATCTTGTCATAAAAATCCTTGGAAATTACAGTGATGTCTCTCATTCTCAGTTTAACTCAGCCAATTTGACAGAACAGCTCCATTCTACATCCCATTTTCTGATACATACACATGGAGTCTCATATGAAAAGCGTTGGGTTCAGGTGCACCAAAAAATTGTTGTCCTCTATGCTGCTCTACAAAATATTTTAGATTTTTACTGTCATTGCCCCTTGTAATGGGATCCCACAAACACCAGCTCACATTTGCATGCACACACACACTGATATGAAGACTAGAGTAGAATCTGGACTCTATCCAACAGCCTTTCCTTTTTAATAACATCATCCAGTGGGTGAGAGAAGTATTGTCAGTGCCAACCCAGTGAGCTTGCTGGCCTAGGCAGGAACACCTGTTTTGGGGGTGGGGGGGTCTCTGGGTGGACAATTTCACCAAGCTTGATGGTGTAATGTGAAATTGCCTCTATCTTTTTTTTTTCAATGGGGCAACACTTGTGAGAGTGGCATGTTACAAGAATTAAATGTAATCTGAGGGGCATGACCCACTGTCTTTGTCAAGAGCCCACTTGGCTGTTTGCAGGTCAGGTTTGCATGGGTTGTCTGTATGTTCCTCCATGTTTCTAGATGTGGCAAGACCAACTTGCAAGTTACACTGGCTTTGTACAGTGATATAGTTACAATATAAGCATGTTCTGCCATCGTTGAGGATAGCCATCGGGTAAAAGTGTTGGGTTAAGCAGCCAAAAACACAGTGGTTCGATTCCCCTTATTTTCGTTTTGTCCTTTTTTTTTTTAACTTTGTTCGGCATGGGAATAAGGAAGGGGATGAGGGTGGGGGTATGGGAAGTGTAGGGGTGTGTTGAGTAGGGTTGGGGTTAGAATGTAAGTACCAACTTAATTTTTCTATTGTAAACAAGTTGCTACCACTGAAGTCATGACGTCGCACAGTACACAACTTGTCGATATAGCCATCACCAGTTAGAACTGCTGTCCAAGGATATTTACTGCAGAACATTTTCCTTCTGGGGTTGTAAATTATTTCCTTTATCAATTTCAGCATGGTAGCTTTGCTGTGATATTGACCGTGAGGTATTTTTAGCCATATCCAGACATTCATAATCTTTGCTGCCATAGTAATAGCACTGGACTGCCTGCTTGCAGTTTCCATTGAAATAAAGAGAAACAGGGAACTTAGTACCACAGCTTTCAGGTTTGTTGGTCTACAGATTTGTAACTAAACTATAAAAAAGCTTGAAGACAATAAAACAAGCAGAAAAGGTCAGAAGAAAACAGAATAAATCCGGTCTGTCTCAGTTGGAGAAAACAAAAACATCTGAAGGAAGTACTGGAAGATTGTAATCGGAGGTAAACAGTGAGGAAGAGGCGCCTTTGTTTCTACGTCAGGCTGGCAAGCATTAGTGAGGCACGCAGTTCTGGAAATGATGCAGTGCAGGCAGGTAAAAAAAATGTAGGTGTTCATTGTAAGAGCAGGTAAAAAGATTGTTCAGTGGGTTTTTAATGTAGGAACATAACTGGAGGAGAAACTTTCCCACATCTCCCAGCCACACGCGTGCATGTGCGAGTGAGAGATTTTATCTGTTCTGATTACTAGTGGCACAGACTCATTCGCATAAAGTTAGATATGAAATTATGAACATTGATTCAGATGCAAATCACCTGCCTCACCTTCCCCTCTTGCCTAACCCACCACCCTCCCCATTTTCATCCCCTGACCCCACTGCCCAACTGTTGCCATCGGTTTCCCATAGCAATTGATTCTCTGGAGAGTTCAGGAGGTGGGGGAAACAGCCAGGCTGCAGCAAGGAGTCAGCAGCTGGTGTTGATGTACAGATGCTATAGACTTGGCATCTCTTCAGTTGCGGATTACATGAATTATGCTGGGCACACACCGCTCAACTAAGTCATAGGAAGGCAGTTGTAAAAAAAAGCTAGTCCAAGCGCACACATTGCAATTAAAGCATTTTATAATTTTTCAGTGAAGAATTTACCCCCAATGAAATTCTGCGGCCAAGATTTTTGGTGAAAATGTATGAAGAAAAATCAGCTCTAGTTCGAAACAACCAGATTGCAGTTTTCATGTGATCATCAAGAACTTTTTGGCGAATATTTCAATAACATCTGGTTAAGAAATACGTGGAGGAAGCAACATATCCTTTTTTTCTACATGGCTGTTCATCTGTCCCGGCTTGACTTGTCGAATGACCCTGGCAAATCAATGCCTCATCTTCAAGCTGGCTTATTATTTCATCTCATCGACTGTCAAATACGCATAAGCCTGGGGGCAGATAGCATGCAAGATATTCAAGTAGGCCCATGATAATTCAAGATCTCTTAGGCCAGAGGCAAGGGCGGACAGCTCACACGAGTCTTTATACTTTTTGTCATCGTTTGACCCAACGGGATCACAGGAGTTGCAGGCCGGCCCCTAATGTTTGGCGGGGG
>SMGT01000510.1:145751-157891 GCA_004794575.1 Lanistes nyassanus | reverse complement strand
GGGGGGGGGGGGGGGGGGGGGGGGGGGGGGGGGGGGGGGGGGTCGCCATTCGGGTGCACAGCAAAGGTTAGCTTCACGGGGTAGATAGCCCACATGATAGGCAGCGTGTTACAATGTGAGAAATGTCAAAATTTGACAGTAGCAGCGACATTTCCAGTACAGACGTACATGTCGTGGTGAATCCTGAGTGCTTGCAGTTGCATGCAAGACAATTGTCAGTGATAGTCTCTCAGCTGGTGCCTCCATTGTACTTGTCCCGCTTAGCCTTGTCGTTGAGATTATGCGTAGTCCGTAGTACAAGCACGTGCAGCATGTTTGCCTGCCATCCGACCCAGTTATTTCGGAGTTCTCCAGCCACCCAGAACATGCTCGTTCCCGTAGATTTAATACAAGACCTTCGTGGATTGTGATAATTGAGGGTTTATGTTAATAAAATATTTGAATTTGTGTGCTTTCATGAAGACTTTTCATGTGTGCTTTTAGGAAGACTGGGTAATCTCGAAGCTGAGCTCTCTGTTGCCACAGTCACAGGCACTTCAAAAGCAATCCAAAAGTATCCAGAAGCTACACTTTAAGAGGGTGGAGACTTCATGGAGAATTCGGGGTTTGCACTGGAACTGAAATCTACATAATGCTACACAATTGTCCCTGGCGTGTTCATTGCGTGTGGTCTGCAATCGAGACCAGCCGACCATCATCGATTTAAGCTGCAATTAGTATGCTGTGCAGTAAGCAGATTACTGTAATAGGTTCAAAAGAAGTAATGAGGCAATTTCCAAAGCGCTCGTTCGTTGCATACTGGTGGTGTCGGCGCCTTCAGATAAAATCCATAGCAACGTTTCCGCGAGGCCAAATCAGTCTCTGGGTGTCACAACAATGGTGGGTTGTAGTTGACTTCCTTTGCAAGGTGTTGGCAGATACGGTGCCACGGTCTTTAAACGAACCGTGCAATGCATCCACCTTTTCTCCTAGCTGAGATGATTGGATGATACAAAACGGCAACGTATAGTTAACTGTCCTGCCTCAGTTAAAAAAAAAAAGTCGATTGCTTCCAACATTCAAGTAGTAGTGTGAGAAACGGAAGCTGGTAAAGTGAGCTGTCGGTCCGAAAACCAGTAGAAACCTATCATGCTATTAGGAAGACTGGGTAATCTCGAAGCTGAGCTCTCTGTTGCCACAGTCACAGGCACTTCAAAAGCAAACTCTCGACAGAGACAAATTGAAGGGGAAGCACCACAGCAAAAAATTTACAGAGGAGGATGCATCCATTTCAGGTTAGTGGGGGGAGGGGGCTGCCCTGCAAAAGTTGTAAATCGTAAACCAAGACAATGTTTCTATCGAGTTAGCAGCAGAGGCATGGTAGCAATGCCTGTTATAGGTTTTACCAGAAGTCTGCAGTCGCTGGCTGGGGAAGGAAGGGGTCCTGTTTGCACCGACCTTATCTGTGATGACCCTGTAGAAGGTGGTCAGGACATAAACAACAGGGACAATGAAGGAGAGCTAGCCCAGTGCCGTTTTTATGGGTGGAGAGGCAGTATGCATGAACAGTTGAGTCCTCCCTCCACAGGGATTGCCAGCAGTTTATTACACCTGACAACACCTGAATTTTTTCACACAGTTGTTTCCACTCCCCTGACAGACCATGGAACCAGATAATTCCTGGTTTAGTTCCTATTTGGGCGTTTCTTTGGGTACTGTTAGAATAAAAGTGATTAGTTACATTAAAGTTAATGAAATAAGTCCCATTGAGTATGAATATAGTTATGCACTTGTAGTGAGAGAGAATACCATACAAACATTAAATTCCTTAAAGATAGAACATGCATAAAATGGCCACTGCCTAAAAAAATCGCAGGTTGATTTATCAGGGTATTAGAAATATTTATCTCAGTTTGCCCATAATAGTCTTATACATGAGTTGCATTATTATCAGAGCAGAGTGATAGTATTTGAGGTTTTTACATGTGACCTACATATATTTAAAAAATTAAGGCAAAATAATGAAGAGAGCTTTCATAAAAGTACATTTAAATTACAGAGCATTATTTCACTTGAGTTGCACGTCAGGTAAGATAAATGATGAGATAAAACTGCAGGATTGTTAGGGTGTCCATGTGGTTGTAATTTATAGTATTAATCCCAGATTTTAAATTGAACCAAGAGAATCACTTTCACATTTGTTTTGCCTCAGAGACAGGCTTCTGTTTAGTACTAATTCCACTGTAGACCACAATATGCCCCCACACAGAGTGAAGAGATGCAGCATCTATCATTCTGTAACAACCAGGATAATGCAAAGGCACTTGAGGAAGGACTGGTAACTAGCAGAGATCATATGTCGTGCAGCTATAAGCATCCCTCCAAAGGAGGAAAAATGCTTGCACCATGCACACATACAGTTCATTGTGACCATAAGCAGGCCCTGCAGAGGTGACACCTAGGCCAAGAATTTATGAGCATGGGGAGGATGTGGGTGGAGTGTGTTGCCATGGCACAGTAAGCTGCAGCTTGCACAGTGGCAGGTTCTCCACTTGGTTTGTTGGGAGGTGCAGCCCCATTAACTCTGGAGATCTATCTCCAACCCAAGAGGTGAGTAGGAGGGGAGGGGATGAAGAAGAGGTACTGAGATGAAGAGACAAGCAAAAGAAAATCCTGCTTGGTTTTGAAGGCTGTGTGTGTTGAACATGCTCAAAGATTGTCAGGCATATAAAATTATATAAAAATGGATTTGATAAGCACATAATGACTGGATCCAAAGATGCTATATTGTTCACTTAAGCACTTAAGCTTTCTGTAATCCAAGAGTCATTAAATGTGAATACTTAAGCATTGTGTGCATACTACACATAAACTATTCTGTAGCATCTAGCAAGGTGTAATGTGGATAAGAAGTGAGACACATTATTAAATTCATATTTCAAGAAAATAATGACTGTTTTAGTTTATTGTTGAATTCAGCCTTGTGCTGATTAGAGGTTTTCTGCCAGTGCACACTGAAACGCCAGAGCCACTTTAAGTAAACTGGGTGTGTGTGAAGAGGCAGGAGAAATCAGAATTGAAGTGAACTTGGAAAGTTCAAGTATTTCAAGTGCCTGATGGCTTGCATGCACTCGGTAACCCCAACCACAGGCTCTTGTCAGTAACTAACACTGAAAAGATCTATGCCTTGCTTCCCACAAATGATACATTGATGTAAAGTCAGTCAGAATAGTAATAGTACTAAACCCAAGGAGGAGGATGTCTGTAGGAACAAACTACAGCTATTCGTAAGCCTCGCATGTGTTTTGGGCATGTGCAGATGGGCTGGAAGGGAGTGGGTACACATGCACATGATGCACTAGAGTAGGAAGGTAGTTGTAGGAAAAGCGGGGGAAAAAATTGTTTGGGTGGGGGATGTTTTTGCTTTTGTACTTGCTATTTAAGAAATGCCTCATTTGTAAAAATAAAACCATAATCAATGGCATGTACATTTTATGTTTGTAGGAACAGGTGTCAACTGCAAAAGAGTCGCCTGAAGAAGTTCAGGTGAGTCCATGTGTTTCTTTTCCTGTCTTCGTTCCATCCTCTTTCCCTCATTATGACTTCATCTTTTGAGCTGCTTATCCAGTGAGGGGAAGGAGGCTGTTGTAAAATAGCTGTTTGTGTTAAACTGCCCCCTCCCCCTTTTTTAAAGCAATAGCACATAGTTAATGGCTGATTAATTTTACAGAAGAGTACTTATAACCTTTTAGATTTTGCCTGGAAATGTGGCTGTGTAGCAGTAGAAAAAAGGATTAAATGCTCTACAACAGTTCCTTTCATTAATGCATCACCCAGACCTGCATTTTTCTTTTCTTCCCTGATTTTCTTTGTGGATCACTTGCAGAAATTTGTGGGGGAACTGCTGGCAAAGGCGAGGACTTTATAAATGCACCGTCATCAGACTGTGAACAGCCAAGCTGATTGGACCGGGGATTCAGGCTTTTGTAGGATTTCAGCCAGAGGGGGAAAAGGATCACCGTCAGTATGTCACCATGTCAGTATCAGAGCATGTTTTTTTTTTAAAAGTCAGCTGCACCCAGAATGTTGATGGTCACCAAAGGAGCGAGGTTTGGAAGAGACGTTTGGTCCAAATAGTAACTGTCCTTCCCAGTCCAGCTGTTCCCCTAACAGTTCAGAAGTCTTGGAGTTCACCCTTTCTTCTCCACTTCTTTGAATGAAATATGGTGCAGTCTTCTTCAGATGCAAGTCTGTGACCTCGTATTTGTTGCAAGCAGAATGAGTGCCAGTGTGTTCAGAGACTGGTGGTTTCCAGAAAGGAACTCGATGTTGGATCAAATAAAAATTGGTAGAGGAGATGTTAAGATCTGTTGTACAGGATATTTACTGAAGACTGAGCTATCCTGCTGTTTTAAGACTGGTCTTTGTGGCAGCGTGTGTGCTTGTGTGTGTTTTCATGTGGATTCAAAAGTGGAGTGAACAAGCAAGTGTACTGGCTGCTGTTCAGAGATGCTGCATATAAAATAAAATGATCAGATTTATGTACATTCACAGTGTCAGAATATTTGCTATGTGGGTGATTTTTTCATGTTGTAGACAGGCAAGCCTGCATGAATGTGTGTGTGTGCAGTTGAGCATCAAGATGGTTGTTAGCTCATGTAAAAACAATAATAGGTGTATCAAATAGATGCTGTCAGAGGTCTCTGTGAAACTGCATGCTCTGCAGCATGCAGCATTATTTGGCCACAAGGTGGAACATGTTATGCATGCTGCGGGCGATGGAGGAGTGTTTTGTGCACAGAAAAGGGGTTCTGCAGTCCTGCATAACAGATGCTTACAGTGCAGTTCAGAATGGGTTGTTCTGCTGACATGGGTTGTGAAAGCTGCTGGGTTTTATAATCACACAGGGAGAAACAGGCCTTTACCCTGCTCATTTCTAGAACAATCCATTTATGTGTCTGGGTTTTTTATGTTTTGAATTTTGTTATTCTTATTGCCACTCTGACGGCTTTTTTAAATGTTAGCTAGAGACATCAGACTGAAGTAGCATGCTTGGCTTGACAGAATGGTTTTGAGTATCTTGAGAAATTCTTCCCCACAGCATCAAGAACTTGCTGGCATTGCATAATTTATATTTTCAGAGTATTTAAAGGTTATAAGTAATACCAAATTTGCTGGAACCAAGAATCTCTGTCCTAGAACAAGATGAAGCAAATCCTTCTTTATTAATAAAATCGTGAAAAGCAGATTTCCAATCTGGAGGGAAAGGAAGGAATGTAAGATGAGGATTTCTTGTAAATGAACTTTGTTTCCTGGTGAATAAACCTGAGCAAGAAGCATTTAAGTTTGTTTAGCTCCATGTACTCCAGCATGGACCTGTATCCTGGACCAGGTATATCCTCGCATTCATGCTAGCATGCAGCCTGCACCAGGATGTGCACAGTGAAAGATGTGCACAGTAGAACCGCTGATTTGTGTGTATATTATTCCAATTGTTTTCATCGGTTACCTCCGTAACATTTGTGCAACAGTTTGATTTTAATTTAAAATTATGTAGCTTGAATATTTGCTAGTTTTTAACAAACCTGTTTCAAAGTGGCGCTTCAAGGAAAGATCATCCAGAATGCCATGAGTGTATATCTACAACAGACGAGCCTTATAGTGAGGCTGGTTAAAAAGGTCACTGTAGGTCAGTTTGAAAAGCATGGACATGGTTCTATTACTAAGCTGAAATATTCACCAAACATAACTAGAGTAATATGGTCGGTGCAAACATACATTTTAATGTTTGGGAGATAGCCACTAATTAATTGTAAGCAAACAATTGCTAGCCACTGCTGTATTTTAACCTGTGAGCTTCATCATGCAAGTCTGATGCTCTACTGCTGAGAAATGCAAGTCCCACTTATTCCAAAAATCTTCAAGAAATGTTCCCACATCATTGTAAAAATGCAGCTTTGTGAGGGGGGGGCGGGGGTAGGCACATGTTCTTAGGATTTCTGGGATAAGTAATATGTTTGTTGGTATTGGTCTCGGTATTTCTGTTACTGTTGTTACAATCAGTTTCCTGACTGCACACACACAAACACATATTCTGTGTACATTTACATGGCAGCCCCCAAAGATACTAAACTGGAGGTTGTCAAAATGTGCAGCATTACCAAGGGAGTCTTGGAGGTGAGTGCAGTCAGACTTGTCTGCACCATAAACAGGTGTTGAGCCGGACACACTTTTGTTCCAGTTCTGCAAACAGATTGCTGGGGGGAAAACAAACTACATGATGGGGAAGAACTTCGTAAAGCGCTTGCAAGCCACACTCCGAGACTGACAGATATTAGGGGTATGTTCAAACATGCCATGTGGTGCCTTAACTAGTTGTCTGTTGGCAGCTTGTGAAAATTCTTTAGCCACAGAAACCAGCATTGTTGATAGTTAAGTATACAGTGGCATACAGAAGACAGGAATGAAAGACTGAAGATGCCTGGTTTTGGTATATTCCTTTCCCAGTGTTAACCTTCCAACCACAGACAATAGCTCTCAAAGGGCTTTGCAGATCCAGTGTCAGATGGTAGGACTATTAACATTTTTTCTTGTAAAATGGGGGGTGAGGGATGAACCAGAGAACATCTGTCATATCACCACCATAGAGTCTTGAAGTTCACTTTGTTAAAGATTTTCAGTGATGGACCTTGGAGTCCAGATAAAGGGCTTAACTTCTCCTTTCTCATTGCTCCTCTTGGCAAGTTACAATCAGTTGTCCTTGCAGGAAGGTAACAATTACTTGCTGGGGAAAACACTCCCCTTCCAAAATTTAATATCCCATAATAACTTGTCCAGTCGGGTAAATTGTCAGAAATTATACTTGCCTGACAGTTAAATTTAATTTTCCAAGGAAGTGGGGCAGGTGTTAGCTGTTTCTTTCAACTCCTGATCTCACTTGAGATGTTGATATCAAGATGTGTTTTTAAGGTCTTCCCTATGGATCTGCGAAGTATTGTAAGTTTGCTTATTAAACAGGCTGTTGTTGATGTGGGCTGTATTTTGTCACTGTTAGTATGGTATCTTTATGCTTCTCCTACCCCAACCTACCAGTCCATATCGTTGATTGCATGCCAGCCAAGTAGATCCCTTTATTCTACTTGTCCAGATGTCATTTCTGTACCATGTGCATGTAACAAATTTAAGAAGTGTGGTTATTTTTCATTTTCTTTTTCAGTTCAGCTTCTTATGTGAATTTATGTTAACTTTTAGAGGAGCACCCCAGAGGGCTCCATAGAGTGTTGAACTAAAAAAGGCTGCTGTGGGAATGCTGACTGGTTAAACCATGGTAGATAAAATATTATAAGTAGCTGATCTTATGCTGCTGCCATTGTCATTGCTGACTTGCTGCTGTCACAGTGGCAGTCTGGTCGATTTCTGTGTCTCAACTGTTGCTGTTAGACATTTGCTTTGCATTTTGATTTGGAATGTTTTTTTGTTTTTTGTTGTTGTTTAAAATAATCAGCATTCTTGAAATCACCATTTGTCATCAAGGGAGTTGTGTGTTGTGTACTGTTATAACTTGCATTCCGTTGTGTATGTGTCAAGTTATTCTCATGATATTATTCTCGGCTTTCTATAGAAATGACTAAAGGAGATGATTTTTTTTCTCTTGATTTATGTATACAAAGATGATATGTACACTGTTGCTTCTACGGTTATTCTTAGGTTGAATTTATGTCTTCAAAAATTGGTTTTGTGTCTTAAAAGATTTGCTCGGTATGTATTTCATGCAGCAATCAATCTGGACAGTATCAGACAAACATTTTTACATATAATAGAAGAGGCTTTTTAAGAGGCTTATAACCACTATGTCTGCTGTATTAGTGTATCTAAACAAGATTTATTTTCACATCAAACCACACAAGGCAGGATATCTGTATTTGTGTTTAAGCACGTAGCTGCATATCCAGGACAAACAGCCCATCAGCAGAGCTTGTCATACTCTGCAGTGCAATGGTTGGCTTGTTAGTGTTAGTGCACTTGATTTATGTGGAGCTGGCTCATCACTGTTCTAGCAGATGAAGGGAGACATGCAGCAAGCTCGCTCTCCACACAACCCTTCCCTTGGCAGCTGCAATGGAATTTTAAAACAAACTACAGTATAGAATTTATTTTGTGTAGTGTCACATGATTGAACTCTGCGGTGTGCAGCCAATAATTCTTTGGGATCTGGTTACCAGTTTGGTAAGGGAGCAAACTTATTCTTCTCGTATCACGAACCCAGGGTAGGTTGTATTGGAAGAACATTTTGCATGCCACCACCATCCCTTGTGGTTTTACCTTTTTCTTGCTAAAATCTTGTGACTGAAGTCTTCAGGGTCCTTGCCATAGCAACAAACACTTTTTTGTGGCACATTTCTTATGCCTGGTCAGCCCGAGAAGAGAGGGGTGGGAGAGGGACTTCTGCAGATCAGTCACCCTCTGGTCTCTACCATCCTATCTGAAAAAAAGCAAACTGTTCCTAATCCTGGAGTTACTTAGATACTGTTTAGCGATTAATTGCCTTCATTTCCTGAACAGATAGTTCTGTGGGTCTTTTGTTGCAAAGCATTTAAGAGAGGCTGCATATGTAACAGTCCTTCCCTAGTCTGTTATACCCCAGCAGCGGAATTTGGTCTTAGAGGGCCTATGGCTTGAGTGTGTCCCAGATATGGGCTGGTTTCTTATCAGTGCTTTCATTAGACTGTATCAAGTTACCTGTGGCCAGCATTACAAATATGTAACTCCACTACAGATACAAATAATCTGTACAGCAAGTCACACCTGCTTGCCTGCAGTTCCCAGATAAACCGTCCATTATGTGCAGCCAGGATCCACAGCAGTGCCAACATCACCTCAGATCTTAAAATGTTTTTCCTGAAATACACAATGTATTTATTGTTTGCACGTGACGCAGTGTTATTTGTAGGAACAAGGCTTTGAAATCCTGTTTTCTTTTAAACTCTGTAAGAGCCTCTGTTACAAACATTACGGCTCCTGAAGCACCACTTTCTGCCCGCCCCCCACCCCACGCCCCCACACGCTCACCTTTTATTTCAATTTTTCAGGGAGATTTATAATTGACTAAGATTTAGCTAAGTGTTCAGTTTCGTGATGCTACTTTGATTTGGCAAAAATCTTTGGGTGGTGCTCTTGAAGGGCTCTTAGTTTGACGGAAATCATATTTCTTCTGGATTCACGACTGTAAACTTTGACAGCCACCCAAAGTTCTTAGTGCCTGTTATGACCTCGAGAGGGACAAGTGCAGCTGCTGTCGCGGTTACAAAAAATCTGTCATGCTTCGAATACCTGTAGCAGTTGATTCAAAAATACCTCCTGTTCCACCACCCCACCTCCTGCGTATGTTTGTCGCTTTGATTTTGGGGTCGGATCTGCTTGCTGTCACGCAGTGCCGCACTGACAATTCCTGGACATGGTGTAGGCAGTGAACGCTTTGCACAGTCGTGTTCGCTTGTCGCCCCGGACCCCTAGATCTCCCCGGTTGGCACTACTCCCAGCCACCCTGTGGGGAGGAGTTGGGTGGGTGGGTGCCTGCAAGTTCCCCTCCCCTCCTGCCTGCCAACTGGAGACATACTTGACCCAGGAAGTAGTGATCGTGTTTCTTACCGCCCGCCCCTTTCAATCTCGTCGCACGCTTCCAAGAAGCCGTCAGTCGTGTTACCTCAAGTGTCCTCGACGGACGTGGTTGTATTTGTTGGTGGTTGTTGTGACACCTGAGAAAGGTGCGCAGAAAGGTCAGACCCATGGCAAAGTTTTTATTCAATCGTCATCGTGAAAAGGCGAAAGATGACTCGGAGCGATCACACCAATCGCCTCGTCTGCCGCCCCCACCCCAGCCCCACGCATACACATGTCCACACACACACTTAAAATGTGTTTTTTTAATCGGCAGCACGCAACCCGATGTCGGATTGAAATAGTGTGGAATTCCAGTCCTGCCAGAACTTGGCGCGTTATTACTCACGAAATCCCAGTTGGTGTTCTCGCGAAGCCCGTCGCCTCGTCATTCGCCTTCCTTGTTCCTGGTGGTGGACATGCAGTGTCTCTCCCGCTCCTGCTGGGCGGAGGGGGTGGACTTCACTGCTGACGCGCCTCGAGACCAGCAGGCAGAGCGGTCGACTTGTTCTTAAACACTAGGCCAGTATTTTAAAGCTTTGTTAACCGTGCTTTGGCCACACAAGTAAAGACGCTGCTACTTCTACTACTACTAAGCCATACAGCTCTACTACTACAAAGCGTCACTACTAACTGTTCTCAACAATATTATCCCTTGCCCTAACACAGTCACATTCATTCTTTAACGACTAACATACGGTTATAATTCAGGGTTTTCCATATTTTTACACCATCACCAATTTGGGGGATCTTGTAATTATCCTTGCCGGCTGGGCGGATGGAGACGGTGTCCATTTGATTTCTGCCCCAGCCGGATGCGCAGGCCACCTTTCATCCCGTTTAGCGATAAGACACGGGCTTAAACTTGTACATGGAAAAAAGCCCTACTTAACCATCTGTTGTGGTTAGCAACTGGCATGCGCATGCGCGCCCGGGGTGGGCCAGAACTCATCTGGAAAAAACTTTTGCCCCAGCCCACTTGACTGGAAAAGGTTTCTGTGGTGCACGTGCATTCTCAGGCTACGCTTTGGTCGCCATGCCGTTGCGCCAGACATAAAGTATGCATGTTGATTAGTGTAACCCACCATCATTCTCCCATCTGCACACTCTTTGTCCTTGTATTTGCTCATTCTATTCTGCCCCGTGACATATTTCAATCCAAGTATTGCGAGAGATTAACATTACAAAGAAACCCTAACGGGGGTGTGTAACCAAATGTTCACCAAAACCGATGTTATGAATTTTGTTGAACGGGTAGAGGGGTGGGCCTTTGGTGTCACAGTGACACTGCCACGTGTAAGGGGGTGTGCACTTTCCACATACGCAGCTTGTTGCAATCCGACTGGTGTAACTGTTAAAAGGCCTGGTGGACCGTATGGTGTGTATTTCGAATGCTGACATATTGTATGTATATACATATATACAAATAACAATTTCCTCAATAAATAGAGTAGAAACATTCTGTTTTGCTTTTTTTCTTATCAGATTTCGTGTTTTTCACGCTGTACTTCATTTCTTTCAGATACACCCACACACACAGAGGTGATATTACTCACAGCAAAGGAATAAATCTTCGCCATACTGTTGTGTCAACCTGGTCAGATGTGCGCAATGCTGTTTTAAAAAAACGTATATAATCAGGGAAAGCAATCAGGAGCATTTTATGATGCAGGTGTGGTGACATGTACACATACATCGACAACAGCGGCATGTCCAGTCCTCTTTCATGTGGTGGTCAGAGACTCGATGCAAGGACATGCCGTGTGCATGAGGCGCATATTGACATTCTGTCTTCTGACTGGGTGGTTATTGTAGTAACGAAGGCTATCGCATGACGGATATGTTTCGTATTCAAGTGGGCACGTGCCTCGGGGCAGAAGATTTATGTTTACCGAGTTCAGCTCAGGCTGGGCACCCAACATTACCCGGGAGGTCCTGGGCAGGTGTTCAGTCCCCGCCAAAAGAGTATGCCAAGGCCCCTAAATTACGAGGATTCCCTGATATAGTGCTGGGCCACGTAATGTGCGCGGGACCACAACTTTGTCCGGGCACCAGCATCACCGGCGACTTGCGCGCTTGCCATTTTTCAGGCACACCACAGTAGGTGTTTCGACTGAAATGAGTGCTATGCTCAAAGAAAAAGAAAAGAAATCATCCTTAACACACGGGTTCGTCCGTGCACGCCCAGATGGGACGTAAAAACAGATGGTTGTGTGCTGTGATAAACAGCGGGCTCAGTGTGCGAGGTACACGTCCTCGGCATAGATCTGAAGGTCAAGGGTCAGGTCCCGTAGTTCAGCCTTTTCCGTGTTGGCGTCTTTGCAGGAGTTGAGGAGACGGGAGAACAATCATACCACATTATACTACCATTATCACAGCAACTGTCATCACAGACCTTACATAAGGTCTGCCCTCACTCTGCAGTCAGTGATAACGTACTGTGCGTAAACAATTTACACGATTTACAATTTGCATGTGTGTGTGTGGCGGGGGGGGGGGGGGGG
>SMGT01000510.1:121352-145436 GCA_004794575.1 Lanistes nyassanus | reverse complement strand
TTTTTTTTGCTTCTGAGCAGGTGACGCTTACAACTGCGTCGCTCCAGCAAACATCAGCTCCACTGTACTGGCGCTTCGGGTCATACGGTACGCCCAGCTCTCACAATCAACTCTCCTCGCTTTGATATTTCGACTACAAGGCGATATTATGCCTGGCACACAATTTTCTATCACCTCCTCGAGACTGCTTATTCATGCTGCTTCTGCTCACCCTAGCAGGTATGAAAGCCGCTGCAAAAAAAAAACCCTGCATGTATTTAGAAATCAACATCGGATTAGGTTCTACAGACGCGCTTTCTGCTGTCTAGGTATTAACTCGGCAGCACAAATGTGATGGCAGGAAGCAAGGCAGGGAGACGGGCAAGTTACACCGGCTGTTGTCAGGGTTTAACAATGGGTTCACGGAGACGGGCAAGTTATACCGGCTGTTGTCAGGGTTTAACAATGGGTTCACGGAGACGGGCAAGTTACACCGGCTGTTGTCAGGGTTTAACAATGGGTTCACGGAGACGGGCAAGTTACACCGGCTGTTGTCAGGGTATAACAATGGGTTCACGTTTCTACAGTGTGCAGAACTAAAAGCTCTCGCCAGCAGTTACAACTATTTAATCGGATTTGAATAATTACCCCTTTTCTAACACAAAGCTGGACGAAAAAAAAATCTCAATCCCGATTCAAACTATTACTTACATTTCTTTGATAGTTTGCTCACGCGCTCTAACCTTGGTCGCTGCAGTTCACACCTACAGATCTTTTGGAACCACCCGGCTGAGGTTGGAGGAGGGAGGTTAAAAAAACCGTAGGCCTAAGGTAGACAGAGAGTGCCGGCAGTCTTTTATCATCAGCACCCTGAAATCGGTTATTGTTCTGCCTAATGTTGGCATCATACGCACAAATCAGCTACTGCGCACGCTGTTATCTGCCCGCGGAAAAGTGTGCAATGTTCGCCGACGTCAACGGCACAGATGTGTCTTTCTTCGTTTCTTCTACCCCCTCCCCCTCTTCTCTAGGCATGCATGCACATTAATGGCATTGAGCTTGTCTGCACTGAGCACGTGGCCTCTGCCACGCCAGTAGAAGAAACCTAGTGTATGTGGGAAACCTGTGCGAAGTCCGATCCCCGCCACCTGGCAACTGCAGTGGTCCTCACTGCGACTGGCGCAGTTTGCCGTTCCCCGTGCGGTCACCACAGCAAAGTTGGACACGGGTGTTGCTGCCACGTGGTCTATTTTTGGCATGGCATATCGCAAAATACGCATGCTGTTAACATGGGTGCGAATGGTATAGGGAGAGGAATGCGTCAGATTATGTGCGCGTGCCTGTGTGGACGTTTGAATGAGCACGCACACGTGCTATGTGCATGAGTCTTGATTTCGTCCGCGCACTACACACGCATGCAAGGGCGCTGCAATAGGGGTGTGATGTACTCAGGGCCCATGAAGGTTTAAGGGTTTTCTGGCTGTGCATGTATGTGTTTGTTTGCCTGTGTGTACGTGCATGCATGGTTGTGGAGGAAGGGGCGACCCCTGTGATTGTCCTGACGCATGGCCTGAATGTCGATTCCCTTGCATGTGCTTCACAGGGCAATTGTGTAGCTACTGGAAAATTGCATACAGATACAGGAAGTGATTATTCTGCAACATTATCTCGCCGGTGTGCCCCACACCCACCCATCTAAGTAACCAAAGGCGCCCCCCCCTACCAACACATCTAAGTAACCAAAGGGGCCCCCACCCACCCATCTAAGTAACCAAAGGCGCCCCCATCCACCCATCTAAGTAACCAAAGGCTTTTACGTCAGACGAGGCCTGGGCTGGGGCCGGCGGGTAGCTAGCTGAAGAACAGCGGGCGCTCTCTGCATAATCAGCACCTTTCGCGCAAACGCTCCAAGATAACTGAGCACGAAAGACAGTACTTGAAGACGGTCCGTCAAATTATTGCATCACCTCACACTGGCTCCTCATTTTCCTGCTCGCAAAGCCGCTAACCGCAGGCAAACACCCACGTCTAGCTACTGTCCCCGGGGCTGGCCTGCTCGGAAGAGGCGAGAAATGCGCGAACATCACTCAGTGGCGACATAAGAGCTCTCGTGGTGGAGTTTGGCAGCTCTGACCTCGCTACTCAGCCATGCTTGCTTTTATAAAGCTCACCTCTGGTCTTTGACGCGAGAGGCAGGCTACCGATTCCCACCTCTAGCTCTGCTCACTGCTGAGACACCATGGTAGGCGAAGAGTGACGTCTGTGAACCCATTTCTCCGAGACAGTGAAACATTACTCAAGGCAGATTGTGTGGGGGTTTTTTTTTTTGGAAGAAAAGAGGGTCTCTATACAGGAGGAATACTCTCAAGCCATTCTATGATAGGTTTTAAGGGGGGCATTTTCTCCATGCCTCCTGTTATGGGGCCTGGTTAGCTCAGTTGGTAGAGCTGCGGACTAGCAGACGGAAGGTTGCTGGTTCGAATCCTGGTGTGGCCAAGGATTATTTCCTGGAGTTAAACATTGTGCAAACTCCATTCGGCCATCTCCCCGCACATTAAATTGCCTGTCCGCAATGACCATCTTACTGCAGCCATCAGTCTGGTGATTCTTTCAGTGCATAGTTTAGTAATAGGACCCCATCCCCCATAGTGCGAAATCACCGCGAGGTGGAAGCACTGTCCCTCTAAATAACCATCACCACCACCATGCCTCCTGTATAAGAAATTACCTCCCCTGCAGAATCAGTGGTGAGTCATGTTAACACCAAGCCTCTCCCCAGCTTCATTTATGTACTAGCTCACTATACCTCCGCTTATTTTACTTTCTCATTCTTTCCCTCCCTTGTATCTCAACATTGGGTGCAACATCCGCATCAATAATAAACTGTTTAAACAATCGACAGTGGTGAACAGGACAATCATTGTGGAGAAGGGATGAAGCAGAACTATCATGGTAGGACAGTGTTGGAACAGAGCAATCATTGTAGGTCAGTTTATTTCATAAGCCTTTTGGACCACTTGTAATTACCTCCCTTGAAGGAGCTTCTGGTGGATGCTTTGTGAACGTCTGCCTCTTATTAACATCAGACACAATCACAACGACTATAAAACAGCTGAAATTAGGCCTCAAATTATTCTTCTTTATTATCTTTTTTTCCTCGAATTATTGTTCGCTATTTTATAGCATTTGCTTGCAAAAATCATCAAAACCAACCAAGTCGTTGAAGCTGTTTAACTTGAAAGATGATACTTCAGACTCAAGTGATGACTTTCCACCAATCCACTGTTTTGTATTTTCTTAGAAAAAGAATGGCACCGTATAAAATCTGATGTCCTCTTTAGTATACTTGTGTGGGAAAAAAATGAAATGAATCCCAATAAAGGTGTGAAGTGAGTGGAAGAAAGACTCTACAAGTTGATGAAAACAAAGCCATCCACAGGGTCAAATCAAATCAACTCCTGACTCAGCAGTCTTCGAATGCAGGTTTCCTTTTTTCCACAAATGCTGTCATGCCTTCCAGTCTGTCTTTCTGTAACATAAATGCAAAAGACTGATGACGTGCTGTAAAATGTCACCAAATGTAACGTGGTCTGTATGAACTATGAAATCCAGTTGCAAACACTGTAAACAAAACCATGAAATATGAGGTAAGAACCATGTGATATAAATTAGCATATAATGTGGTTTTTGGGTAATGTAACCTAAACAAAATTACCATACTCAATGGAGTCATATTTGAAAATCACAAAAATATCAACCAAAGCAAGCAGCAACAAATGTTCATGCTGTCAGAGCAACAAACTGCTTGTGTATCCACACAACAGTTGTTATTGTACTTCAAGCAATTTTAAAATTCTGTAGTACTCACGGTTCCAAATGTTGTATGGAACAATCTTTTCTCAAAATGTAGTCCTTCATTAAGAGACATTTCGTCACCTAAGAAAGCAAAAAACAACCAACCACAAACAAGAACAGGAGGCAGAGGGAAAGAGTTGGATGATTCTTTTGTGTGCAATATTATTGGCAGGACTGTAAACCACATGAACTCTTACAGCTGTATTTTTGGACTTCTCTTAGACCTACTTTGATGAACAATAACTTATGGAAATGGGATGAGGGGGGGTCAGGCATTTGCTTTAAAAAGCATTGAATTTTTGTTTTTTTATCAGGTCAAGGATGTCTCATGACCTTCAGGTCATAGAGCAGTGGGAGTATATGAGACCCCCCCTTTTCTGTGGGCCAGCAAAGTGCAGGCAGTGCCCATCTCCTCTCTTGCTGTCTTACCTTCCCTGACCCATGGGTTAGGTACCCATTCAGAGCTGGATGAACTGGGGGAAGCGAGAGCTGGGTGAACTGGGGGAAGCGAGAGCTGGGTGAACTGGGGGAAGCGAGAGCTGGGTGAACTGGGGGAAGCGAGAGCTGGGTGAACTGGGGGAAGCGTCCTGTGGTGTAGATATCGAACCAGCACCTTTAGGTTCAGAGGCCTGGGCTCTAACCGCTTGACTATTGGCTTCCCCTTTTCTTTATTAGGGAGCTTTACTAATTTGTTTATTTAAAAAGTGTCATATTTGGGTGTACTGTCTGACCTTAGAAGATCTCCTGAAATGAGTTGGTTACGTACTGGCTTTTACTGCTTCTTTGCACATAGCCACGATGATTTTTGAGTAGCCTGCTATCTTCTCAGCTGTCTTGACTGCCTCGTCAACTAGCTTATCCACAGGAAACACTTTACTAACAAGACCTGTTCAAGAAAATAGTTGCAAATTTCACATTAATGTAAACTCAAAGAGATGTTGATTTGAAACAGGAGATTACATAAAGAAGTCATATAAATGAGAATAACTAAATCATGCAGCACGAGCACAGAAAATGTCCCATTTGCTCGAGTCAGAGAGTCGATCCAACTTCTACAGACTATGTACATGTTTTTTAGTCCTGACCCGAGATAGATAACTCATGCATTCT
The DNA here is from genome assembly GCA_004794575.1 of Lanistes nyassanus. Lineage (NCBI taxonomy): Eukaryota > Metazoa > Mollusca > Gastropoda > Architaenioglossa > Ampullariidae > Lanistes > Lanistes nyassanus. Next base: position 140,492 of record SMGT01000510.1, on the reverse strand, counting down.
TTTTGTCAAGGCTTTGCTTAATCACAGTGCAATACCCAACAACTTACAGTTGGTGCCAGAAAGACTTTTAACAACAGCAGTGACACCACCACTAGATTTTGTTAAAGCAAACCTATTCCCAAATAAATGTATCAAGTGCTGTCCTGTGAGGAAGCACAGCAGTAAGTGTCCATCTGTACTCACCTGCTTTTTCTGCTTCCTGTGCTGATATTCTGTCTCCTGTAAGAACCAGTTCCATTGCCTTGGATTTGCCCACACAACGAATCAACCTCTGTGTGCCTCCAGCACCTATAGAGCGCAGTGTTTCAAACTCTCATTTTATAACTGATTGAGATCAAGAATGTTTATCAGCTGAGTCAAGCTTATTTTGTCATATAATCTCAGCGTTTACATTATTGAAACATGTAATCTGGTGTTAAAATGGGATGTAATGTGATTTTCTCTGGCAAGAACTTGAGGATAAGTGCTTAGATCTTCTGCTTAATATTTTCAGTCTCCTACTGTGATTTCACAAGGCAAAACGTGCTGTTGGTATGTAAATCCTGATGCACTATGATGCCATGCCTGCACATACCTGGGATTGTGCCCAGGGTGATTTCTGGCTGCCCAAACTGTGCCTTCTCTCCAGCATAAATGACGTCACACATCATTGCCAGTTCACAGCCCCCACCTAGCTGTTCAAAGAATGTAAAAAAAAGTACTTTTTATGTTTTTAGACAGACTTACCTCAGCTGAGTAGCAGATACATGGTTATACCAAGCACCCATTTAATATCAGCTGACTTGAAAAGTCAATCAGTCTACATCATTGCAGATATAAAATGTGTATTTCTGCTATTCTTTCTTTTGCATATGTCCTGTTTGCTTACAGCCCCTATTTACTTAATGAAACAGTTATATCACCTTCTCCAGTTCTGGTGAGTGTCAAAATGCCAAACAAAAATATCTGACAAAAAGTGCTATCAACAGAGAGTGCTATCTGCTCAGTGCAGAGTACTATCAGCATTTTAACAACTATGAAATAAAATTCAGTGCACCAACCCATTGCTGGGTATCACCAAAGCATAAATATTTGCAACAGATTAGACAAAGAGTAAACTTTGCAAACCCAGAGCTCATTTGACGAAACAGAGGGCAAAAGAATAATTCACTGGTCACTAGACAGACAGTTCATAGGCAAAGCTTATTAAACCTGAAGATGACCTAAGCAAAAAAGATGAACCAGAAACGGATATTCCACCCACAGCCACATAAAGAATACCTTCATACACAACACTGTAGGTTTTTTTTTGTTGGGTGTGGGGGGTGGGGAGGATCACAGGAGGATTCTGAGTTACATAACATCTGAGACAGGTGAAAGCGTGTTGAAAGAGAAGTCATTATAGATGAATGCGGAGCACACAAGACCTTCACTTCGGTACGGAGGAAACCAAACTGACGATAATGTACACATGCACCTTGCATGGCAGTTTCAGAACCACACCTTTACACTGTTTGATGATATTAATACGTGTTTGTCCATTTCTGAATATCTGTATATATATATATATGGGCTGTGAATTCATGCAGTCAACTGTCAGGTTCCCCTTTAGCTAATGCCATTGAAATTTGAAACTGAGACTACACAGAATCTTTAACAGACCAAGGTATCAGCAACACAACACTGGTACAGTTACGTACTGCATGGCCATTCACAGCTGCTATCAAGGGTTTTCTACAGGCTGACACTTGACACAGCAGAGAAGGGAAATCTGTGTTAAACACTTCTGAAAATGTCTTCTTTCTCATTTCTGCGATGTCAGCACCAACTGAAATCACACCAAACCCACACAACTGAGAACTCTCGCAGCTATAAGCCTATTGTTGACTATTCCAGCAAAATGAAACTAGTGACCATAGTGGCAGCTATTGATGGACAGAATGATGTTGCTGCCCACCTCTGCCTAAAAAGAAGGCATGGAATGAAGTAAGTTAGTCTATTTGTTCTCTTTCTCCTAACTTCTACTGTTCTTTATTTAAAATCACTTCCAACCAAGAGGGATGGCATCAAACCATTTTCTCTGCAGGAAGTCTGACTAAAATACTTTGTTCCTACCTACACTATCATTACTCCACTGGCATGTCAACCCAATCACCAGCATGATTACATGTTAACAAGAAAATGGATGTAGATAGTTACACCCCTCCAAACTGCACCTCCGAGTTAGAATTTGAAAGCATTGCCCAGCCCCTGCATTTTGTGTGGTTTGGTCTCTCATGGACAAGAAAGGACATGAGGTATCTGACAAATGCATAAGGCTTTGAAATGGTGTGGCAAATACCTAGGGCATAGGAGAAAAGTTATCGCTGTGAACTAATCTCTACCTTAAAGCTTTGACCGCGATACTGACAATACAAGGTAAGTAAGATATAAATGTTGAAATATTTCATCTTGAAATGAGATTCTAATGAGTGCCCATCCAGATGACAGAAACTGCTTCTGAAGCACAGGGAGTCATCTGACAGAAAAAGGTTCAAAACAGGAATGCTTTAAAAAAAATGCGGGGGTTTATTCCTGTTGGGGGCTGATAATAAAAATAATATGAAAAGCATTCCAGACAACTTCATCTGCTCCAAACATAAAATGGAACACACGCACAAATTCCACAGCTAATATACATTACAAAGTCACAGGTCCCAAACAGACGCAGTAGGAGAAATGAGTGCAATGAACAAACAAGCAGAAAGATTTAAGAGAAGAAACTGCCCCATACTGCATATCCATTAACGGCAGCTATGATAGGTTTGCGGCATTTGGTCACAACGTCCCACCCTGTGAGAAAATTGGAGCTGTATGCTTCTGCAAATGTCTGCATCTGCTGCATCTCCTTAATGTCTGCGCCAGCTGCAAGGCAGACAGAAGAGCTTCATGACAAGCAGGGCAGCCACCACAAAGTAGCTGCATGACATGTACAACAGCCACCAAAACAAAAACAAAACATTTGCATGACAGTTATGCCATGCTGTAACATGACACAATTGCACAACAACCATGATACCTTTCTTATCATATGGAAGAGTAAAGCAAGAAAGAATTGGCACAACAAATCTAACTGAAAAGTAAACAAAACAGCTAAAAAAACAAACCACAATTTCTGCTTGTTGAATCTTCTGTTTGTCTGTACAGCTGACAAGGAAAATATTGCAGAGTTTTGGACAGAAAGGCATAGACAGCAGATGACTGACTGCTAACTTGCACACAGTAAATCAGCTACAGTCTGTAGGCCTTAGCGGTGAAACAGATTATATAAACAGATTTGATCACTTGATCATGTGTATTGCACATAAATATTGTGGTCTATGGGAACAAACCAGTTGTTTCAAATACCTTATTTTCTCTGCACTGATCTCTAGTTAACTAGTTTTAATGTTCAAAAGGCTGCCTTCTGACTGACAACTGATTCAAGAGAACTTTCTGCTGATGGTGTGAGTGTGTTGCCCCAAAGGTGATCTTTGGCAATGCAAAATAGCTTGAAATGTATCTTCAAGTTAATTTGAAAGTTCATTTAAATGCTATAACTAGTGGGTGTAAATGACAAATATTGTTTCAGAGCATGTTTGAATTACTTCATGTATTAATGTGATTGGTTAAATTAAGCCCCAGTTTATTTTCATGATGTACTTTGACTGCACCTTTTGCTCATGATGCTTCAGTTTTATTTTTAAGAAGCACCAAAATCACAAACTGAATTTATGGAATCCTTCAGGACACATTCACACTGCTGGCCCAGTGAAAATTTGTGGTCTCAAACACCCCACTCCCCCACATGCTATAAAGGTAATGGGATATCCATTACCTTTAAACCCTGACCTATATATATATATACTCAGATAAATACATGTACATGTACCATATCATGTACATAAAACTAACTTTAAGGCAAAATCAAGCGGCCTTCTGTGAAAAATTGCAAACATCTCTCCCTTATTGTGATGAAGCGGGTTCACTTTGCAACTTTCCTCTCTCTCTCCTTCAAACAAAGGCAGGGTTTTTTTTCCTTCCACGCCCTCTGCGTACTTTATTTTGGGCCGCCACTGCTGCCGCCGCCCTACATGCTCCGCCCCCCACGGTTCACTGCACTTTACTGTTTTGCTGCATCTTTTCCCTCGTCCTCCTCCTGCTTCACCCTACTTTGTCCGGCACGCACCCCACTTTTACCGGGTGGGAGCGAGCCACAACGGAAGTGAGATGGATACCTCATTTTGTGTTTCTTACACATACAACATTTAGAATAAAAAGTGAAAGAATATACCTACAAGGACATGAAAATATACAGTGACTAGAGTGCGCTCTGCTCTTCCTGTTAGTGTTAAAGAAAGTTAAATAGAGTGAGAAGGAAATAAAGATAATTACGTTAAAAGGCAGTTAAACTAGCTAATGTGAATAGATAAAGATAAGAAATATGCCTACAAACTAACCTAATCTATTAAGACGTTGGGTGAGTTTAGTATCTACTGAAAGAGTAAATTGAGTAGAATCTGAAGATGTTAGTTGTTAATATCTGCAACTATCCTAGAAGGATATAGAAACGTTTAAAGAGAGTGAGCCTAACACAGCACGCTGTAAGATGACACAGTGCGTCACAGCCACGTGTCGCTGGCAGTACTCGACCCATACCAGCCCCGGCGACGCTGTGGCTGTGAGCGTGATGGCCAAAACCATCTCCATGATGGCTGCCCCCATCACATTATACTTTAAGTAAAAAAAAAGATTTTCTTTTGCCAGGCTAAGAGATTTTTTTCCAACAAAAATGTGATTGTACACCATATATTATTTCTGAGCATCATACATCTTTTTCATGGAAATAACAAGAGATTTTACAGACTGATAAGTGTTCAGCAACAAAGTATGCAATTTTTAATAATAGCTAATATTGAAGTAATGCCGGAATACACACATTTTACAGTTTCCCAACACACACTGTCAAAGTATCAAACCTGCAAAGGCCTTTTCACTTCCAGTGATGACAATGCAGCCAATAGTTTTGTCTTGCTCCAGCTCTGTCAGAGCTACAGTCAGATCTGCCATCAGTGCATCACAAAGTGCATTGAGTGCTTTTGGTCTGTTCAGCTTTACAAGACCTACATTGTTATTCTGTCCACGTCTCTCAACCAGCAAGTTCTGAAAAGGGCCTGAAAAACACATTAAGATGGCTTGCTTTTTAATGTAGTCCAAACTAAAGTATGGACAGCAAAATTTGTGTTGATGTTTTGCAAGAAATAACAATTATTTTCTCTTTGCTAGAGATACCTGATATATACCTAATACTAAAATAATTAAAATGCTAGTAAACTGTCTCTTTCCCCTCTGAACTTGGCCTAGCCTCCTTCCCCATTTTACAATGCACACACATGTACACTACAGTTCTGAGGGTCACGCGGCCTTTTCGAACTCGCAGAAGCTCGATACAAGAGTAGCATTTACAGTAAATATATTAATTAGCTGACAATTAATTACATCTCCTTTCAAACCTGATGACATCAGTCTCTGATGCACGATAGGCAGAATGCCACTGCGTGATCTGCTGGTCTGTAGTAAAACATTTCTGCATGCAGTCTTCACAATGCCTCCCAACGATGCCATGCTTCTCCTGTTTATTGATTTGATGATGGTCTTGGACTGCAGCGAAGTCACAGTGAACTTTGGATCAGATCAGCAGCAACGTTTTTCGTAATTTGTTAGCTTTAAAATAGAAATAACAAACTAATTAATTTAACAATACGAAATTATTTCATTTCAACTAACTATTAATTTAATAGATACTAAAATAACACTAAAAACAGTACCTGCAGAGACCACATACACAGTTTTGCGTGGTAACGTAAGGTCGCTGGTAGTAACTTGGAGTATCCTCCCCTGTGTGCGTGCGTGAAGCACTTGCTGCACAGACCTTACATATAGTGTAAGGAAGTTTCTTGGAACAGTTTGGGTTATGTTGTTTCAGGTTATTTCATAGAGTTAGGTAAATTTATTCAATGGGTCTTTTTCAGTCTGGTGCTTTTCTTTTTCTATCTTCTTTTACAAAAAAAGCATGCGTATCTGTGAAGAGTGAAAGTCATGATAAGTAGTAAAGTAGTTAAGCACTATTGTCTGCTTCAGCACTTGTAGTTCAGTTGTAGTACTACTAGTGTTAAGTGGAGTAGTATCTGTGCTGTCCAACATTGATGTAGCCTTTGTCAACACTTTGTAGGAGAGTTTATTACCATAATATGAATATTATTAGTAAAAGTAATAAAGTACCAGAAAATATGTTTTCGAGAAGGAATTCCAGACAGTTTGGACAATGCCGGCATGGTGTCAAGACTGTTGCCAAAGGGGGATAGGGGATCAGTCTCTTGGAGCTTACTGCACAGTTGTACTTGTAGGCCAAGGGGAAGGAGGGGAGAGACATATGGTGGCACACATGGATACATGTGGAAGGATCATGTAGCTAGTTTCCACACACATATCCTTTAAAACTCACATGCAAACACATCAGGATGCACAGCAATGTAAATTCTGAAATGAATTGATGCTATCATCTACTAAATAATGTTAATAATTTTCAGGATGGTCAAATTGTCCAGAAATATGGGACGCTCACTTTTCTTGCTGCTAAGTCCGCCTCGCTTCTGCACACAATTTTTGTGTGATGTCAAGAGGTCTTTGTCCTTCAGGAAATGGCATCTGTGTCTGGCACAATCTCAGAGAGTCTGCAGCTCATGTCATCAGTGTCTTAGTGTGTTCTCGAACCCCTTCACCAGAGCTCTGTCCACACTGTCGAGAGAAGAATGTGTTCAGAAACACAAAGAGAAAGAAGCACTAAGTTCGACAGATGTTGATGGCAGTGACAAGAATCATGTTAGCAGAGCGACTTCATGGAAACAGCCTGCCGCATGGGAAACTCAAACACAGTTTCCACAGCCTGAGCTGAACTGGGAATATCTATGTGATCCAGCTAACACAGATGCCATTCAGGCAAACATTGTCAGCAGAAAAGGAATTGGAGATATTCACAAAGTGGTTTGTCATTATTCAGGGTTCCTCATTACATATGATTTTGCACCTGCCATGCACAGAAATCTCATAGAATCCAAAGATTTTCCACCACTGTTTTAAAAAAAAGCAACAGAAACATATAGAAACTTAATTTCTTGTCAAGGAGCCCTTAGAATTTTTAAGCAGACCGAGAGAGATTCAGTATTTGAGGCTATGGAGAATTTTGTTATTGTAGAGATATGCTATTGCTTTCTTAAATTCTGTGATAATATTGTCCCATATATGCAGTAGTGAAGTCCTTGGAAAAAACTTAGGTGCACATGTACCTGTTGTGAATGTTAGTCAACATTCAAAAAAGAATCTTGGTGCCCTCAGATGTGATGCTTGTTAATAAGAAGAACAAACCACATCATGTTCCCCCCACTCCTCACAGACTCCCATGGTGGTGTACAATGAGAATTCTGCTTCTTGTCTGTCCCCATGCAAGCCTCCAGTCTGCTGGCATTTTCTGATAACATAAATTATATTATAATGCATACTGAATACTTTATTTTGCAGAGTTGTTAAGAGGTATTGTCAATTACAAATAGCTCTTACAGTTTCTTTTTATTTTCTGTCTTAAATTAGCGCAAGCTGTGGAATCAATATAAGACAAAAGAGGTAGGCTTTTGACTTATGCCATTAATTTTCTTTTAAGTCTGAATGCAAAGTAATTTTGATGCTGAAGTTAGAAAACAATTGATTAATGGAAAACTTGTCTTTTGCAGCATGACTTAAAAGCGAATACAGTATTATAATAACCCACTATCACAGACTTCACTACACACCAATAAAACTAAAATTAAACATATTACCAATAAATAACACCTCAAATCCCGTTGGAATAAATATATCTTAATTTTGTAAAGGAGAACAGTAGCACTATCCATTACACATTGTAGAATCTGAATAGTTTTCACTGGTTATCTTCATGAGTCACATATTTGATTTACCTGTGTTTTTCCAAATTTTGAGGATGGAGAAAGACAACAGCTGTGGCATGAGCTTTTGATAGAAGCCTTGAATATTCCCAACAAAAGTCATCCAGATTCTGTAAGTTGTTGTTGCTGTTTTCATTGCAGTCTTTGTAATCGTCACCACCATCACTGGGTCCTTCATCATTATCTAGTTTGTGCAAGGGATTTGCTATTTATAGTTTAATTTTCCTTTCATAAACTCCTCCATGGGTTGAAGAATGGTGTGGCTGCTAGCCTCAGACATACAGATACTATTTCCCATTATCATTAGTTCCACATTAGTTCCAGCAGCATCATTTAGGCAATAATTAAAAAAAAACTCTTTGTCATATCTGTCATCTTTGTTTTCATTTTATCATCTTAGTGTTAGTAACCAACATTGTTTACCTTATCAGTGATAATATCACCATCATTTATGTTATTGATAATGTCACCATTGCTGGTGTCATCACAATGATTGTCATCAAAATCAAAAAAAAAGATTATTGTTCTAAATTCATGAGTGATGGTTATGGCAAGTACTTTACTAGTTGGTTGGTAAAGGTGACAAGAAACATGTTATTGTATGCAGAACATAATCCCTCTTTTTTATTTTGTAGCCCGTGGGAGAAGAGAAAAATGCTAGGCTTGTTGAAGAGTGTAGGGAGAAAAGGGGTAAGTACTTCCAACAGGAGAACATGTGCAGAGCTACAACAGGTGTATGTGTACTGGGCTACAACAGGTGTACATGTACTGAGCTACAGCAGGTGTATGTGTACTGAGCTACAACAGGTGTATGTGTACTGAGCTACAATGGCAGTACATATCCTGAGTTGGAATTAAACATTCTTAAAAGAATCACTTGCATTCTTATTTAGTCCTTAGAATTAGCGTTAGATTATGTAAAATGGTCAAAGTTCAATTATTTATTATTTCTAAGCCAGCTGTCAGTTCATATTGATAACTTAGATTGTGGCGCCTGTGGTGTGAAAAACCTGAACAGGAAGATGGGGATGCTTTATTAAATAACATAAAATGAAAGCATTGAATCCCACTATTTCTTTTTCGCTTTTAATTTCTCAGAATTCAGCTTTAAGCCTAAGACTGTGGTGGAGCTAGGAGAAGCACTACAGATGCTAAGAACAAAGTGAGTCACACTATGCTGCTTAAATTGGTGGTTTCAAAAGTTTACCTCTACACATATCATATGTGCTGTTGGTTAGTTTCAAAACCTTACACATGCACAGATCATATAAGCTTTGTTATTTGTTTGGCCTCTGTATTGTCTGGTTTTTATACTGCAAGATGTGATGATAAGTATGGGTAACAATAAAGAGAACTTGATCAAGCGCGACTTTGACAAGAAGTCAGTGTTTCAGGGCATGGCCCCTTCTGTAGGATGACACAAACAGATAACAACAATGAATAACAATAAGGGTGTTTTCCAGTTAAAACGGTTTGCCGTATTTACAGCCAAAAGTCACTTCAGAGGTTTGTTGCAGTGATGTTAGCTTGACAACGGGACCACGGACCTACTATTTCATTGGAGCATTGGCAGAGCTTGAACAGGCCTTGGTGGACTTCACACTACACAAACTCTTGCAAAAGGTACTGAAGCTGAGAGAACTCACCCTGGGCGGTTGGTTTTTGAATTGATATGTGTTCAGTTCTTTTTTCAGTACTAATGTGTGCTTGTTTTTTCACCAGCATGTTTAATGATGGGATGTATCCTCATCACCAAAAACCAAAGGCATGACAGTACCTTTGTTACTGCTGTTTAGACTAATGATGTGGAAAGTGCTAAGGTAACTGTGTTTACAATTATAAGCATGTACAAAGTTCTAATTTGAGATATCTTTTCACAGGGCTTCAAGATGGTGTCAGTTCCAGACCTACTGTATCCTGAAGTCATTGTAAGTTTGAAGTATTTCAGACTTCCTTGGGTGTTGATATTGTGGTCACTGCATGGTGTTTCTGTCATCGTTACTGTTGCCTCCTTTTGATATGGAACTCTAGTGCAGTGACTGTTGCTGGTATGGTGTCTGAACATCAGGTGCCTTATAAATTTTCTATACAGCAGGTGCATCATACGCTCACTCACTCTCCTCTCACACACCAGGCGAACATGGGAGTGGGTGCATTCGCTTTCACTCGACTTCCACAACACGATGACATGAGATATGGGAGACTTGTGCATGTATCATGAACGGTGGTGGTCTACACAATAATTTTTTGATGGTGCTGCCAGGAAGGATGTGGTTTCAAAACACAAGGGGAGAGAACCCAGGTGTACAAAGTACCTGTGGGGAAACATGGGTTGGCATGTTTGGCAGGGACAGCAGAAATGTCTTTGGCTGGTAAGTGATTTGGTTCTTGTTTTTGTTATTTAAATCCTACTTTCATCTTTAGGATAATTATCGATGTTCCAAAAATGTCAAAAAATATCAAAATATTCATGATGTCCCTTCCTGATACTTCAGCTTGGCATTTACCCTTTTGCAGTGGAGTTATTGGTGTGATGATAACATCTGTACATGAAATGCTGCACATACGAGAGTACACAAGGTGGTACTTTTGGTTTTGAAAGATCAGTAGGGTTCTTTACAAGATTTGGACAAACAGTTAATGTTAAGCATTTTGATACACTGTTCTAGGTCCTCACTCTGTATCAGATTAGTGTCAAAGTTCTTTGTCAAATCTTTGATATCATTTTGATGGTGATGGTACACTACTGATGGCTTTTATTAATGCTGTCTGTAAATCATCTGATGACATGTATAGTGGTCTCCCCAGGAAATTAGTCAAAATAACAAACATATTATTACTAGTAAAACATATAAATCTTACCTCCTTTTTTAAGTTCAATGTAAATCAGATCTAACACTGATTAGTGCATTAGTAATGGAAAGTGAAGCATGGATGTGTCCTGGCAGATGTTCTCTTGCTGTTTGTAATATCTTTTTTATTTTCATGGTGGGAAGGTAATGCATACACTCTTAATGATGGAATATTTACCTGGGTTTTTAGAGATAGATAAAAGCTTCACAAAGCTGTGTACCTCTTTCTTTAGAGCTTCACAAAGTTGTGTATAAGCAGCTGTGGAATATTTCTGCACAGGGCTGTTTTTGAATGAGGTGCTTCCTGAGAAAGACCTCCCCATAAAGTAAGAGAAGTCGTACCTAGTTTATGGTCTGTTCTTTCCTTTTATGCTTTGTCTTCTGTGTGCGATTACTTCATCATATACATGGTCTGTTGTCTGTAACTGTTTAGTTAATCATATACATTCACAGGGCATACCAAGATTGGTAGTATTTTACGTTTCAGCAGATCTAAGAAGCAGTCTTGCATGATTATTTGCTCTGCCAGTTTTCTTGTCTAAGAAAGACGAGGAGAATTTCATTTTCCTTGTTTTGTTTGTCTAATAATCGATTAAAGCAAGTTTAGTATTTTTAATATATAACAGATAAATGAAAGTCTGCAGTCAGGAAGGTTGACCTTGGGCTGGAATAGAGTGTAGCTATATTGGAGCTGACTGATCTGTTTTCAAAATGCTGGGACAAATTATGACTGTGGGCTGGAATAGAGCATCAGTACATCACTGCTGACCGATCTGTTTTGAAAATGCCATTGCAAATTATGATTTTTGTGGGTAAACTATAGAGAGACCAAAATGAGTTCTTTCAACAAATAAACATATTACATTTTTACCACGGTCACTAATTTTTACAGGCATCCTCCAGCTTTTTTCATTTCTTGTTTTGAATTATCACAAACAGGTTGGCAGCAGTTAGTCGTTGCTATAGAGCTGAAACATCGGAAATTGCAGAAGAGAAGGGTATTTACCGTGTTCATCAGTTCACCAAGGTATGTAACAAGATTATTTTTATTTTATGTGAAGGAGTAATGTAAACAGTGTTTATGGAGAATGTAAATGATCATGTATTGGATAACTTTTGTAAAAAAAAAATTGTATTAATCGAATAGTAGCACATTCATGCACGGCAGGTGGAGATGTTTGGGATCACTGCAGACTCAAGTCATGAGAGTGAACAACTCCATCAGTCTTTATTGGATATTGAGAAGGAGCTTTTTCTCTCCCTTGGTCTGCATTTTAGGTATGAACCTATGCTGGGTGTGGGTGTGTGTGTGTGCACACATAGGTACTTAAATCTGTGTGCAGGTAAACATGCAGAGAAGCACTGAGTTTCATGGGAAAAGCCTATTCAGTGTGACATTTGTTACACATGGTATAGTAACGCTTGTTTTCAATTTTTGACTTGCAGCATTACCATGTGAGCAATGCCCATGCTATAAAAAAAATTTTCAAGCTTCAATAACGAAAACATTTTAGCATGGCAGTAGCCACAGAGTGCAGAATCTGCCATGGTAGTATGTTGTGACCGTACAAAATGCAGGAGGATGAGTGGCTGTGATTTTTCACAACAGAGGATTTCCTTGTTACTTATACATTTTGATGATTAAAAATGATAGTATGAACTGGGTTCCAAAAGATGTCTTTGATTTTTAGGATCTTGGACATGCCAACAGAGGAGTTAGGGGCCCCAGCCTATCGTAAATTTGACATAGAGGCTTGGATGCCTGGCGTTGGGCTGTGGGGCGAGGTGAGTCATCCATGGCTTTTAAAAAAACACATTTGCTGTTTCTTGTCTTCCACGTCTCTGTTGTGACATGTGAAAGCATTTCTTTGCAGTTCATTTGCCATGTCAGCCTTTTCAACATGCAGATGAAGCCTTTTGATAAAATTCTATTTTCTGGTCTATAAGGCTGGTCTGTATTCAGAATGCATATTGAAAAGTGGATACAGACCAGCCTTCCTATCTGGATACAGCATGTATACTGAACAGCGAATACAGACAGCCTTCCCATCTGCATTCACCATGTACACCTAACAGTGAATACAGACCAGGCTTCCCATTTGCATTCACCATGTATGCTGAGTGGTTTTGTTGTCTTTCATGCTATCGGTGTCCTGTAAATTCCATTGAGTGACTTTGCAAATCAGTCACCAATGCAAAACTGATGCCATTGCAGATTTCTAGTTCCTCCAACTGCACAGATTTCCAGTCACGTCGACTGAACATTCGCTATCAGGATTCCTCTGGAAGTCTCCGATATGCACACACAGTATGTGGACATGTACGAATGTATAGACATGCACACATGAATGCAGTTGTATGCATGCTTTTGTGTGCAGTGTAACCACCATGGTATCAGACTTGTAATCAAACTTCTAAAGCAATCAGACATAAAAAAGCTAATCTATGCATGTGCCACCAAGATTCACTAAGAATCTGCTGCAACTGGGAACATAACGGTATGGAGAGATATATTCTGTATTCTAGTTGTTGCCATTCCAACAGATTAAGTGGGACCAGGCTAAATAAAGAGTAAATAGCAGGTTTTAAAATGGAATGTGAATAGAGGGTGAATGAGCTGTAATTTTTACAAGCTACAACTCCTTTCACAGGTAAACGGAACAGCATGTGCTGTTCCCAGAATGGTCATGGCTCTCCTAGAGAATAATCAACAGCAGGTAAGTTGTCATAGATACGTGTGTATGCATACAGGTGCAGCAAAACAGGTTTATTGCTTCCAGCGAAGCAGGTTTATAGTTTGCAGTACAGCAGGTTTATTGCTTGCACATGGAACATTCCTACTAATGTTTTCAGATTGTCGGATGTCCACTCAAGTGTGCATCTGGCACTTAAGTTGAAGACTTTCAAACTACTATACCTGGTTTAGCTGACCCTGAGAGATCAGAAGTGTAGTAGTAAACATGGGCATTTCCTAAGAATCAGTCAAAGGCAGTAACACAGCTGATTCTCATTTCCAGGATGGCAGTGTCATTCTTCCAGAGGCTCTGAAGCCATTCATGGAAGGCTTCACAGTTTTGCATCCCCCCAGACATCAGAAACCACTTACCAGAGTCTCAGACAGACGGAAGACACAGTAGCAAAACAGGTAGAACAGGCCTGTTTAGACTCAGTCTTCACACACCAGGTGAAAACAAAAAAACATTAAAGAAGGCACAAGAGGCAGAAAAAAGCTATACATGGAATAACAAGAAGCTTCCATGAACATTCTACACTGATATGAAATAAAGTTTTAATTTTAAAAATCTTTAAATTCTCTTTATGGTCTTGATCTGAATGAAGTTAACAATGGACCAGACATATTCACACACACACACACACAGGCCGGGGCTCCCTGGTTGTGCATATGTGCATAAGATGTGCAATAACATGCCAAAATAAAAAAATTGTTGGGTGGGGGTGGGGGTGGGTGTACATGCTGCAACTAGCCTACAGATTCAGACTGGTTTGTGTGTTGGTGATGTCTGTGTACAAGAACCAGCTTCCTTGCTGGATGCTGGTACCCAGTGATCTGCAAGACTACACAAGTAAGTACCGCTTGCATGAAAACAGATGTCCGGTTTACGCATACGTGCGCTTCAGTGGAAACTGTAGTAAATCCCCACTTATCAGTCACATTAGGTTCGTTTTTGATCTCAGCATTTGGGTTAAGGTTAGAGAAGGGTTGGGGTTAGCGTTTGCGTTTGCCACTCTCTGCGGGCGCATATGCAATCTGTATGCCGGACCAGATTTATTGGCGGACCGAAGTTCTTGCGACACCGTTACCTACAGCTGTCTAGTGAGGCCCAGACAAGGACACATATAACCTTCCGTCTGGCCTGTCGATTGTAAAGTAACTGGCGGATTTCGTGGAGTTTGTTCCACTGGCAGACACAACAGTCCAAAATACGTGTGGTAGTGGGGCTGCTTTTGCACGACACACCTGAGGGAGACCACTGCAGGAGGCGACAAAGACCTTGAAAGGACACCGGACATGCAGTGTTTCGGATACTTCCGCACACCCCGGGCGTCCCGTGATTCGCTTCGCTTGACAACACGTCATTCTGTTTGGCCTCGCTTTCTTGTCCGTCGCACCAGAATCACGGAATCGAAAATCGATGCCATTGTCAAAAAATTGCAGCTGGCATAAAACTGGGTAATGCAATCAGATTAGGCAATTGTTCACGACAGCAGGGCTGGATGTAGCCTCGTCGTGAGCAGGACAAAAAAGCGTTGGAAATCCCGTCGCCTTGGGAAGCGACCATTCTAAATATAAAACGTCGATTGTTTTCGGTATGATTTGCAGAAGTTTCGTTTCCAGGCACGCTTGATGCCAGGTGACTGCATGATACTGAGAAACGGCACAGTAAGGAGCCATTGGGTGAAGGCTAGGCGAGGACTGATTGGTCGTGCCACTAATCTGAACGAGAGAAAATAATGTTGATCACAAGAATCGCATATTCTGGAATGGACTTTCTGACGTGTATGATAAAACAACAAAATAAAATTACATTACAAATACATTATCTTAAAATAATGGTTACTAGTTTAAAGGCCATATAGGGGCTAAAATTAAATTCATATCTACACGCATGTGCCTACACATATACATGCATATAATAACATATTAGTCACATGGGTTCATCAATGGTTTGCAGAATAGTTTAAAGAAAATTATGGATGTTTCTGGAAGAGGTGATTTTTAGGGCCCATTTAAATGAATATAATGACTGCGTGAGGAAGGGCGTTCCACTGAATTGCTGCTGACTAAGTGAAGGTGCGTTGCTCATAGAATTTAGTTTTCATCTTTACCACAGAGAACATGCAAGTGTCTGCTGATGTTTCCCACTGACTAAAGTTTTATGGCCAGGTTGAGGTTCTCTGGGCAGTTGACGAGAAAAAAATTAACATTCATTTTTTTTATCGATCAGGCCTGATGTCCATGTTGATGACGTCATGTCTAAATAAACATGATCTTGCACTCCTACAGAAAGTCGGGGTCCTTCTAGTCACTCGCAATCCGTCCAGACCTCTGTGTGCAGCTGTGGTGCTCAACACAAACCGAGTGCAACCTGATGCAGAGTGGGACGCCATGTTCTTGATCCACTCACCCGCGACTTGTTTTCTGTTCTGGACTGTTAGAGAAAAACGTTCTTGTGACGTCATAGCCTCAGTTGCGCTGGCTCCACGTCATAGCCTCAGTTGCGCTGGCTCCACGTCATAGCCTCGGTTGCGCTGGATACACTTCATAGCCTCAGTTGCGCTGGCTCCACGTCATAGCCTCAGTTGCACTGGCTCCACGTCATAGCCTCAGTTGCGCTGGCTCCACGTCATAGCCTCAGTTGCGCTGGCTCCACGTCATAGCCTCGGTTGCGCTGGATACACTTCATAGCCTCAGTTGCGTGTTGGCGCTACGCTAGTTTGACGGTTAAGCGTGTCACCAAGACAATTGTTACAGACTACTTACAGACGACAATAATTCCTCTGCCTTTCCGAATGTAAATTGTTAAAAGTGTTTCACTTCCCGTTGCAACAATTTTGCTTCTGGTGCAACTGATTGATAATGTAACCGTCGCCTGTGTGTGAAATTCCCACTAAATCTCAATGATACCCCCGCAGGACCACCGCCGCCGCCCACCACCACCTATTTCTGCGTCTGAAGAACCCGGAGTCGAACCGAGAAGAGAAGATTCCCACCCAGTCCCCCCACCCAACAAACAGAAAAGTGAGATCTGTTGCACCTAGCGCTCCAAAAACGGACAGAATTTTGTTAGGACCACCGTAGTTTGACCATCACCATGACAGCATTAAATTCAAGTGGCGTTAAGAAAACGCTAGATTAAGGCGTGCGCGACAAGCTTGAGTGTTATCGATCCGAAAAACCAGTAACAGTTTGGTTTTTGTTTTGCATGTGTTATCTTAGGGCTCGATAACCAAATGAACACCACTTATATTAAACAGATGTCCTCGCAATAAAGGGCCGGAAAAAAACTTGAAGTGTCTCAATACTTACAGATAAGAGAAACTTCAAATGCGATCCTGACCATAGCTGAAGGAAACAGTTATTAACTAATGCGCAAAGCATTTTCTCTGCGGGATCCAAATACCCCATTGTCAATATTGCAAACAACAAGCAGACTTAATTTTAAGTTTATAACCGTAGGTGTCATTCAAGTGCCCGGATCACTGTTTCTTTCTGTCCCAGGACAAATCAGAAGATGCTGAAAGTCAGATGTCAATTAATGGTTTTACTTCTGCTCTATTGCAATAAAATCTTTTAAAGTCAGCTGCATTTAAAGCAACGATATTTTATGGGACTGATCAGAAACTGCGCAAACAGTATAATTTTCCAAAGAATTATTCTGACGTACGTTTCCGTGAGAAGAAACCCCGTGAAATGGTCCTATTTGTCTGTGCGCTATTTTTGTACTAGTAATTAATGTATCATAACAGACGAGAAGAAGAAACTTTATTATATGAGCACAGCGATGAACACAAACATCTGTCTTAGTCTAGTCACATTAAAATTCATTATATTAAAATGTTAAACTAACATATACACACAATACCGTATGTAAAACGTCATTCAAATAGATAGTGAATAAATTGAAAATATACTAAACATACACTTAAAAGTTCACAATACATCAGTGCATGAGGTAAAGCAATTAAAACAACAAAAGCTATCCTTTGCAAGGTATTTCTTTCTTTGAAAACCTCTCCGTGTGGATCCATGACCACCGCAGTAGCAGGACTTCAAAAAAAAGGGAGAAAATTTAAAAATAATTATCGTGTTATTGTTTGTTTCTTTTTTCATGTCATGAGGATGACAGCGATTTTTTTAAGTCATAAGGAAACCTCTCCGGAGATCTTCATTTATCGATCTCAAGCAACCAAACCTTTACCAACCTGCCTGTGACGCAAGCACTCAGGAAAAAAAATCTCTTTGAACCTGGTTGAAGGGATCTTTTTCCCCAATAGCGTAAAGGGAAGCTTTCTGCTAGCGCAAAGGGACGCTATCTACATAAACGTTGATCTCCCCCTTTCACATCATTAAACCCCACATGAACAAGCGATAAGAAAGTCATAACTGATAACAGCGATGGTTGGAGAAAACAGTGTTTGTGAGCGGTGGGGGTGGGGGAAGAGAAATAGGTAAGTGGGAATTAGCACGGCCTTGGCTTTTATCGGTCAGTAAGTCTTCCATTTTTATGGATGTTTTCAGATGAAACCAGCACAAAGAGTTTCTTCAGTAACAAACCTACCTTGCTGTTGTAAATTTCCCATGATCACAGAGGCGCAAAGAGACAACACTACAAGATTCTTTCGATATCGAGGTTTTTGTGTAACAGTGACACCAAATAATTTAAAATCTCTGGGTGGATTGCAATCGCACTGACGTTCCACGCACAGATAGCTGTGATGACGTAATCACGCGGACTGTGTCGTTAATGTGGTACCGTACAACGAACGAAGGATTTTAATTAAGGCTCCGCTCTTTTGATCTGACTGCCGCGGCATCGCCATGGAGACGGCATCGAGGAGTATAGATCACTTCTATTCCCGGCTGAAACCAAGTGGCACACGTCTCCTTTTTCTTGCATCACCAGGGCGCCTTGACGGCCACAAATGAAGGTGTGGTCGCGCACACCTGCTGAGATGAAATAGCCGATGTTGCCGAAATTTGGTGACGTCATCGACAAAAACCATTGTGAGGATGTAGTAACGTTTGTTTTCAATTAATCATGAAACGCTTACGCAGGTAAATTTAGAAGGTAATCTTAGAAGATCTGCCACGTTCCTTACTTTCGACTCTCTCTTTGCTACGTGTTTGGGTACGGTAGGCTCCCTTGATTGCATACGTCAGCATACGGTTGTGTATAGCGCTGCCAGTACTTTGTTGGGTTGTCATTTGACGATTTATAGCGCTCTGTCCTCATTTGTTCCTTATTAGGTAATCTTTAATAGTTTTCCCATTTAGGGGATTGTATTCGACAGCATTTGCACGTCCCGTCCTCATTAGGCCCTAGTGTTGATAAGTTCCGACTACAAGACCGCCTTCTCTCAAAGATTTGATTATTTCTCTAACGGTCATTGTTTCTCTAACGGTTATTGTTTCTCAAGTGCGATTGCAAGTGCCTTCTTTGTATGAACGGTTTCTTAATTCCGTGATTTTCTGTGAAGCTACCACGCTGGTGCAAGGTGCTATTAATAGAATATAAGAGAAAATAACTCACACAGCAGATAAAATAGGA
>SMGT01000510.1:95568-116431 GCA_004794575.1 Lanistes nyassanus | reverse complement strand
ATTTGCAATCTTGGCAAACGTTGTATGTATGATTACTGGCGCAGTCTCGCTTCACTACGTATTGACTCTGACTACAAGCAAAACTCTTACAGCATTTTATCGATTCTTTCTGAATGACACATGCAAAATCTTAAAGTCACCACAAACATCTCAAACATCGGTGAACATATATTTATCTTTGCTGTCTTAGTGGAGATCATTAAAGTTATCCCTGTACCAATCATAACTTCTACTGAGGAAAATTGTCAGATTTCGGATCTGGTCAAAAATGTGCATGAGTTTTCCTAACAATATAAGAGCATATCGTCACTTTTCACTGAAAGTTTGTTGAAGAACGGTCTGTCTGTGCAATCACCACATCAAAGTTTGGCGAACTAGGATAAGTTTGTGCAGTTAAGAAGGATCTCTACCGACAGAGGTTTTAAGAAGCCAGTAGTGCCAAGTAAACTTGAGCTGTATGGGAGTAAACAAGTGTGTTGAATGCGTCTAATAATGAACATTGCTGATTATATGAATATTGGATTGTTCGTGGGAGCTAAAGCTAATCTGATGATAATTCTTGGAGTGCAGGAGTGTGTCGATTTGTACATTTTATCTAAGGTCACCCACTGTCCATCTCTATCACGTACAAAGAAATTATGAGTAACAAAAAAAGTTCAACATGAAGTAAGGTGTTTTAGTACATCTAGCGGTCAGAGCTAACGTCACGGGGCTCAGAGACTCGGGTTCTGGTCCTCTCCTGTGCTGTTGCCGAAACAATAAACCCCTCGTTGGGCTCCTAGAACTCTCCATCTCCAACACGTGACGTAAGCTGACGTACGTCAACTAGGCGCAGTTAATGACATCGAAATCTGTCTTGTCATCGCGCAGAGCTGTATTTTACCACTTCTATTACACGAAAACAAACAGGAAAAAATTCCACCGTTTTCACAACATTTACAAAATGCAAAGATGTCATGTACATTATCGTGCTGAACCATGTAGACAACTGTCCTACAGCATCCTGTAGTGCGTTACCCCATACATGTATCATGCCGTCCATTATCCTTACAAAATCGTGGCGAGTGGCGAGTGTTGTACTACAAAAATTTGTGGTCACGCAATATATGTCGTGCACTATCATACAATACTGTGCTGTGTTATCCAAAGACGTGTGATGTATTGTCCGATACAAACGCACAGCTCGTGCTCAGCGCTGCACAGCGCGCTAAGCCAGCTTTGATGCGGACAACAGAGCGTGACGTATTGCCTCACAATATCGCACAATTTGTCCAGCACGCCAAGCACATTCCTGCACGACTGATGATGATTGATGGTGATGATTGATGATGATGACGATGATGATTGGTGGTGGTGGTCCCCCGGAGACAGTGCGATAACTGTGGAATAAGCAGGACGAAAACAAAGATCATACGAGTTATAGAAAGACAGCCACAGCCAGTGAGGGCACAATACGTTTCGTCCACTTATCTCTTTCCTCTTGCAGGACTGAAATCTTTGTTCGCTGATGACGGTCGTTATCAACACAGCTGAAGAAAAATAGTTGAAACCATTTTCTTGGCTTAGCTGTGGTTATTAATATCAAGGAAATACATGCATGGGATGCGCACGTATTTATACATCGTTATGTCATGTCGGCATGCGTGCAAGTGATGTATGACTGCATGGCTGCATGGGTGACTGGCTGGCTGGCTGGCTGGATGCGGTGCGTGCAAATGAACGCCTCTTCTGGTTCCTCTTTGAAGGTCAACGTTAACTGCGGGCCTCGTGTGTCATATTTTATTTTTAACATCGCCTCCATGACTCCGGATATTTTATCTTCAGCTCTTCCTTGAACTTCCTGAACAGCAGCCGGTTCCGGTTCTGTTCTTCCTCTTTCGTCTGGTGGAATCCCCCGACGGTTTTGAAGCCTTTGTGCACAAGGAATGCGTTGTCAAGGACGGCGAACTCGTAGCCTGCCACGTGCATCTCGCACACCTGCACAGATTAAAACGAACTTGGTTTTAAGGCTGTCCAATCTGAAGACTGCGCAGACGGTAATTAGAAATGGAAGGCATACAGAAAAGAGCGAAGAGTATTACGAGGCGTTTAAATGAAGAAGGAAACGATTTCTCTGTCCGGAGTGGAAGTGGGGGATGGGGGATACAGGCTGACGAAGTAGCATAAAGCGAAATTAGAGTCAGAAGATCGGAGGAAAGAGGATCTGAACAATATTAAAAATATTTTAAAAAGATTTGGATGCAGGAAAAGACATACGTCGACAGTTCGTTACATCAGAGAAAGCACTCAAAAAGGTTTGTCGCTGATTCAGGTCATTACATAAAGCTTTTCTAAAATTACAGACTGAATTTTGTAAGGGTTTTTAAATTTCGTGATCATAAAATTTCCGATAAAGAAACAGAAAACAGAAATGTCAGCTAGAAAATTACATTAAAAATACTGGCACGGGTTTAAGAAAACAGTTTATCGGATTTTTTAAGGTTCTCAGTCTGAAAGCATCATTTGTCCCTGAACAATTTTTCTGCTGCAGGACAAGCCCGATGACGTAAGCATACGCGCAAGACTGTAAACCCTACAGGTCTGAAACCAAAATGTTACGATTGTATTAATCTGCCTTAACCAGGCAGTCACAAACCCCCACCCCCCCCAAACCCCGAATAACACGGTCTCGCAAGAAACCACTTTTAAAATACAGGTCTCGCGTCGAAGCCCGCCCGCGAGGCACGAGGATGTTAAACAATATCCCAGCCAACAGCTGACATTTTAGCGTTGGGTAGACTGCAGGTCGCATTAAAGGCTTGATCCCTATCCCTCGCCTATCGAAGGCTGGATCAGTAAATGACGTCAGTTCCGACGTCTGAATCCATGATTTCATGAGCAAGACCTTGTAGTAATACCAACGCACCCTTCGTCAACACATGTGCAGGCACAGGGGCCTTCGCAAACATCGGAAAACTTAAGTGAGCATTAGAAACCTGACAGACAAGCACCCAGCATTCATTATTCTAGTTTCTTCTTCGGTAGTGGTGGTGGTGGTGAAGGTGGTGGTGGAGGTGGTAGTGGTGACGAAGATCATGAGGATCAGGACGAGGTAATAGGGCATGAAAGGAGAGATGACTTGGGGGACGCGCTGAATGATGTTTTTACTATCAAGTCTTTCTCCCGATTTCTGGCCGTCACAGCACCGGAGCCTTCTCATAATTCCATCTGCCTTCCACCCCTCAGCTCAGGCCCCACTCCCCCACTGTCAGTCCCTCCTTAACCTTTTTCTGATCCTTGTTGCTGATTCGGCATCACCATCACACATAACTGGTGCAGATGAGCGGAACCACTGGGGTATGGCAGGACGCGCCATTCGAGACAGAGCACAAGGTTAGCCCCCCCGCCCCCGCCGACTTTCACCAGCCCTACTCCCACCCCCACACAGGACGAGCAAACACGCCACACTGCAGCTGACCGGTCACTGAGCAAGAACCCTGTATGTCGGCATGACACGAACAAAGAAACCACCCAAAGAACGAGAAAGGATGGAGGAAGGCAGGGGAGACAATCCTAGCGCAATCACACCAAGAAAGAGCGAGAGGAGAGTAGTTCGTGGGCGGAGGCAGATGACGAAGATAATGCATAAGGACTGAGGAAAGAGCTGGCAAGACGCAGTGGATGCAAGACATAATACACTACTACATAGGCAAGTTATTTTGGTAATATTTTCGGACAATACCATTAAGCAAGACAGGCATCAGCAGAGCTAGTGGTGTCTTTTCTTTACGCAAGCATTCATGTCCCTATACCCCCCGCCCCCTCATAAGGGCCTGCTCAGTTTCACACACGAGTAAGTTGCACGAGATTAGGGCATCAGACAGGTATAAAGAATCTAACAGAGCGAGAAGACTGTGAGATCATCGCGCATGCATCGTCAGGAAACAGGAAATGTTTCATCGTCAGGACGCAGAGCATGTGACGTCCTCTAACGGGGTTCTACTTCTCATAAAACTCGTCAACACGTTGCACAAACAATGGCTAGAAGTGCCTGACAATCATTATTTACAGAAGTCAAGGCATCGATCTAAGTACTCACTGGAAAAAAAGCGTGCACTTCAAAGTGTTAGATCAACGTCATAATCATTATTGGAGCAGAAAAAGAAGGGNTTGTGCCACCTCGTAAACAAACAGGCGACAGAAGCAAAGAAACATTAAAGGGAACTGTGCGTGATTTGTGGGGGGGGGAGGGTAGAGACCAGATGGTGAACTGCGTGATCACGCAACAAACTACCCCCTCCCCCCCGACCCTCCAGCCCTTCTTGCTTCCTCCCACATACACAAATCAAAGCCCACGCAACACAACAGAGGGCTGGGGAAGTGAAATGATGGCGACATTTTCTACTGCATGCGAAACACGCACGTCCTGTCCTAGCGGTTGTCTAATTGGCACACAGGGGATTTTTATCCTACAACCTCGCTTTCTGGTGTCTGATGAAACACAGACATGACGCCATGGCGGGTGGCGGGTGGCGGGGAGGGCTTGCAGCCTGCAAGCCTATTCAGCAACAAGAAAGCAAATAACTTTTTTGCATAACCTTTTTGATTAACCTTTTTGCATAACCTTTTTGATTAAATTTGCAACACTTCACGTTAAGCTAACAACAATTTGTGTGCACAGGCTATTCAGACAGCGTGTCTAGCAAGCAGACGATCTGTACACCAAGCATTGAAAATCAGGGAGAGGTCTGACGCAAGCCCCCAACCAACCCACACGGGGAGGGCCACCTCGCGTCTTTGCTGTTTTGACAAGAACAAGCAAATAATAGCTACAGGATCGAAACCACGTGAGAACAGACAATATACAGGAGGCCAAACGTTTCTGTCCTCTAAAGTCACAGAAAACTATCGCAACGGACCAACCCATGCTGTTCCTCATTGGTACAGAAAAAAAATCCGCCATCAAGTCGGCTTCCTGAGAAGCAAACGCCAAAAAGATCATCCAGCTCTGTGTTTCAGACAGGCTGGTGACGACACTCACAGCTCCAGCACAGACAGTGAGATACAAATCTGCTCCAAACAGATTGATTACAAGGCTCATCTCCTCCAGTTTGACTGCTGACAACGTTCACCTATTCAGTAAATATGCAGGTGTGAAAATATTTAATAGTACTGGTAGTGGTAGTATAGATTAAAAACAAATAAGCACGCAAATGCACCAGGTTCTAAATAGCAGAATATTTTTAAATATGCATGAGTGAGATATGGAAGTACTGTGGCCTAAATTTGTTATCCTCCTCGTTAAAATGCTCTGAACACACTAAACCTGTATGCTTAAACAAAACAACTAAAGTATAAAAACACTACACAAACAAAAACCTTTACAAAACACACATTACAATGATGGAAAACATATAAGTGCAACCATAAACTATGAATGAGACAACAATAAAACAAAGGACATAAATTATAAACCAGTTAAACTTGTTTAGAAATACTATAAGCACGATAAACAATGCCAACAATAAAACAGTACAGACTAAGGTACCGAAACATCAGCACAACAACCTTAATAGTTAATTGAACAGATGGATACAGATGAAGTGTTACATTTTCACTTTTAATGTTAATTCAGCTCCTCTACAACAAACCCATGTACCATTTTCTAGCTTGACTCGGGTCCGTTCTGGACCCGGGTCCGTTCTGGACCCGATGTCACACTCGGGGTTTTCGGACTTTACCAAAGATTTTTTTTTTGACGATAGTTTCGAACTTTACTTGTAAACGCAAAATCTGCTTATTAAATAAATCTAAGTAGTCAAACAAGAACAAATGAGGACAGAGCGCTATAAATCGTCAAACGACAACCCCAACAAAGTACTGGCAGCGCTATACATAACCGTATGCTGACGTATGCAATCAAGGGAGCCTACCGTACCCAAACACGTAGCAAAGAGAGTCGAAAGTAAGGAACGTGGCAGATCGTGGTAAATCTAAGTAGGGCTGGGGGACAAGTTACGCGAACAGTTCAAACACTGGGTGGTCTCTAAACGCTACCTGAGCACAAGACAGGGAAGGCCCAGGCACTGTCTGTACATCATCGGGCAAATATCGAGCTTGGGGCGCAGCACATCAGGAAGGAAAGCGAAATGCTTCCCCAGTACTTCAGGGCAACTCAATGGAGACGCGGGTGTTTTGCTGCCGTATAGCACTATCTCCATTTGATTGCTCTGAATGATCCGAGAACTGCCTCCGTGTTGTCTTAAATCCTCAGCATCATGCCTGGTGATGGCCAGTACCGTCGACATCAAGGAAATGGGGACTCCGCCGGCTCCTGCGCACTAACAATAAAGCGGGTCTTTTCCGGTAATGGCGGACTGCGAGTTAGTACAGTGACCTCTGTTCGCGATGATCACAGGCCGTCTACGCGATTACTAAGCGAAAGCAAAGGTTATGAAAGGGATGTCTGAGCGTAACGCTGTGCGCATACTTATATCACACAGATGCACACACACACCCACCAATGTTCTCACCTTCCAACTCCGCCACCTTCCTTCACACAAACATGCACGCACGTGTTCGTTTTTAACGAGTAGCAAATGGCCTGTTCCATTCTATGAGAACCTTGCAATAAATGAAAGAGGAAAGACGAAAGAATGAACAACCTAATGAACAAAATAAGTAAGGGAAGAAAGGAAAAGGAAAACAACAACAACAACAATAAACAACCAAGAGAACAAGCTAACGAAACAAGCAAAGCTGTTATTGCTTAAGGTGTCAGAAATCCTGCTGCAGTCAAGTGTTGCGTGTTCTGATATTCGGGCACAATAAAACCTACACAGTCTGTACTGAGATGAGTCGCAGAACCAGTAAACAGAATACTAAAGTAAGAGGAAAGAAAACAAACTATTTCAATCTGAAATAAAGCAAACGTAGTCATATAACCACCACATGGAATCTGTCGTCAAACGAAAAGGGAAAAGCCAGCCCACGAATAGAAATAGATTATCAAAGACGATCAGGTACCAAAAAATAAAACACGAAACCCAACAAGCGCAAAAACACGCTCGCATGCACACACACACACACGCAACACTTTCTCTTTTTTTACACCCACACAGAAAAGAGAGACAGAGGAGAGAGAGAGGGGGAACAGAGAGAATGATGGAGAGAGAGAAAGAGAGAGAGAGAAACAGCAAAGACAAAGATCAAACAGAAATCACAGCGCGACATAAAACAGGGCCACAATTTGGCTGCACAGGAATTGCGTAGGATTTTTCCAGTCCAGGTTTATGAGCTTCCGTATACCTTAGTTAGCTGTCCTCCCATGGAGCAGGGGTTTTATATAAAAACAGAGGGGGTCTTTAGCAGTAGGCCCCCTCCCCACCCCTGTCAGTTCCGTATGAGATCTCTGAAAGAAATACCACATTCCATCTGTACCTGTGTAACGTGTCAACTTCTTCAGTCATTACATTAAACATTGTTTCTTCTAGAGACGATTCGTGAAGTAGCATTAATAATTCATAAAATGAACAAGCCACACCACTAAAACAATAAAAATAAAACAGCGCTGAAATTATCAGCTTATATATCTTAATACTGCAGACAGGCCCTCTGTAATACTACAAGGACGCCAGAACCAAGAAGACACAGCTACAAATTCCAATTCCACTATTCTCCCCTGGATGTTTGCCATATTTCACGAAAATTCCCTCACCCCCTTCCCAGTGTCTGACGTAAATCAAGAAACTGACGCAAGAACCAGGATGCAGCTGTACCAAATAAAGCGCGGGTTCTGAGTTTTTAATGTCATTATTTCTATCAGAGTGATAACCTAGTTTTAGGACTGCGTTCCTCGACAATTCAATCGTTTTTGTGACCTTTTCAGATCATACGTTCTGTCTCCACAGACGACCTTGTGTCAGGAAAACAGAATGCCCGCCAGAAGAAACACCGCTGGGGTTTACGTTAGTGGCAGTATTACATGGGTCGAGGGTTATCTCCCGTAACACTCCAGATACAGCCGCGTGGAAATTTACGGGAAGGGACGACTGCGCTGGGCAACAATTGAGCGGTTGACAACTGCCACTGGAAGTCGAGAGGAAGGTTACGGGCGCCTAGTTACAGCTTGCAAGATCACGATCTCTGCTCAGTTCGCTTCATCGAACCCGACACGAGACAAGAGAGGGGCGACAGTAACACAGAGCCGGAGGGACAATAGAAGCAGAAAGGAGAGGATTGTGAAGTTTCTTCTTCTTTCTGTCATTTTTTGTTTGATGATTGTTAGGCCACTTTGTCATCATCTTTCTCCACCTCCTATTGGCTCTCCTTCTTTACGTCTGGCGTTCCTGTTTCCTTCTTCCTTCCTCCCTTTCAAAATTATTCATCCTTTCTTTCTTCTGGATAAGACTGAACGATTCCCAAAGTGCAGTGTAAGCTGGCCTTCATTACTGTAGGTTGTGCTCAGTAGGCGCAGTGCGACGGTTCTGGCATATCATGTACTTGTGTCCGTGTTTTTGAATTCTCAGATGAGCAAACATTTCATACTGAACATCTGATGGTCGCCTCCCTTGCAGACTGTCAACCAGTCAATAACCTAGACAGAAGAAGGGTTCATCCCAGCTAGCGGTTGTCTTTCAGGGCCGACAACTTCCATCGATAGGGTCTCAGAAAAGGGAGGATAATGAAAACCCGTCTGCGTGGATCAAAGACGCTGAGGTTACAGCCAGGCACAGTCAATCTTGAAGAACTGTCTGCTCTTGTCGACGCCTCTCATCGCCTCTGTCCTCTGTCTGAGCCTCCACCTTCCTGAGGCTTAGTTTGAAGTAGCACCTGAGCGCCGCCTGGTGGGCACTGACTAGCGCGCTTTTTTCGTGTTCTCAAGAAAAAAAGGAAAGTTGTTTTTTCTCAATAGCAGCCTAATGAAAGGTGATGACCCGCCCACAGAATCACTGCAATACCGTGCACTCGCGGAGAAAAGGGCTGGGTGCGCTTTCAAACCTTCAAGGTCTCTGCTAGTCCATCGCTGAGGGAAAACTCTCTTGAAAATATTGTGTTAGGAATAAATATCCTGAACAATGAAGACTACTTGATCTGACCGAAAAATCACCCAAGCGCGATTTGTATCAGATTACTTTAAAAGCTAATTACATAAAGCTGTTTGTTTCCCAACATAATGGACGATGCGGTTGTACCTTAACAAGTCAAAACGTTGTGCTACTTAAGAATGCGGAGACCTGATTTCTAGTCGATTATTAACAGTTTTGATATCGCAGTATCATTTCGAAAATGTGCGAGCACGTCTTTAGCGTGTCCAGACATCGGTTGCCAATTTCCATGGTTAATCAGAAGTTGTTTTGGAAGTGGAAGTTAAAAAGCAAGAACGAAACAATGACAGATTATGCCGTTTTAAGATTTTATAAAGATTTCGAGATTTTTTAAAAATAACCACCATAGTTATCTCCCCTAATGTTTGTGTCATGATCCTTTTAGAAACAGTCTCAAACTCGATGAGACCAAGTCTTTAACCGGATTTGACTTTTTTAAATTAGGGAGAGGGTAGTGCCAGTAGCGGAGAGCGGGGGGGGGGGGCAGGGGAGGGCTGGGCTCGCTCGACATTCATCCCACGCGTCACATCTGCTTTCTTATCTCCTCTTTGCCCTACTTGCTCAAACAATAAGCTCCACTGATTTTTGCGCAGTGGGGGCGAATTAACTCCCTTCGGAAAGCATTCGCTTTATCTTTACGTGCGTTGATCTATCTGATCACCTCTGGGGTGAAAGAAGAAAGGGGAAAAAACTGCACAAACATTTAGCTGTCTTAACGACGACAGTTCACAAAGGAGCTAAACCGGAAGCGCGTTTCGGCTGTTGACAAATGTGTCAGTGCAAAAATGGAACACTGAGAAGGGATTGGTCGAAGGAGATTTTGGCCCGCGCAGAACCTGACGCTGGTCTCAAGAGGGATGCTTAGCGTCGCAAAGGGAAACAACCGTTGCCCTCTTCCAACGCTGACCTGCGCAATATCAACAGATATGATATCTGTAAGTCCAGTCCTACAGTTATGACAGCTCTGGGTTTGCTGTCTCCATATACGTATGCTGAATGCCTGATATACTGCTTGTCTATTCTGCACTCTGGCTGCAACACACGGATCTTTTCCAGCCTACACGCACGGGTGAGCCAGACATCAATTACATAATTCTACACGGGCGAGCAATGTTGTTCGGTCCTATACCTAGGAGGCTAGCCCACAGATCAATGGCTAAATCAATCTTTGCATGCAGACGAGTAAGTCAATATTTGCCCCGACGCCCTGGCGCATCTGAGATCGTTTTGTCCCTAAAACAGCAAGCTGATCCCCCTGGCGAAAGACTAGAATTTTCTGGCGGCTGCCTGCCTCGGTCAGGGTATGTGCTGTGGTAATTCACCTTTCGTCTTCTCTTTACCCCTTCCCACCCTCCAGTTGCGTGAGGCGAAAACACCGGTGCTAGGACTCCAACAGGGAACCAACATCAGCTTGAAGGGAAGACATTCTTGAGTGACCGGCGAATTATGCCGACTTAGCCAAACTGTCAATCAAAAATCTGAGAACAAGAAGTCTAGAACCATCTGCGGCCAGGGAATAGCGCTTATTCGGACAAAACTTTTTTTGCAAATTGGACGATGTATGCTCTCCGTGGCCGCACGTTGGAACAGGCCGGACTGAATAGATAGGTTGCCAAAATTCTCGGCTACAAAATCCCAGAGAAATGATCTGCCATGTTCCTTACTTTCGACTCTCTCTTTGCTACGTGTTTGGGTACGGTAGGCTCCCTTGGTTGCATACGTCAGCATACGGGTGTGTCTAGCGCTGCCAGTACCTTATTGGGATTACCCAGAGAAATCATTAGTCTCTGACAAAGAATTAAATTTAGACACTGAATACGCAAGAAAAACTATCTTGAGGGAAAAACCATGTCGTTGCGCTGAAATAAATGTTTTTCTTGTGTTACCAATTGTCCTATGTAAGATTGCGCAATTCACCATGTCACAAGAGATAAAAAGATAGCTCTCTTTCTCTTTATCGCTCTTTCTGCTCGTCTCTTGTGCCTGTAATGACACTTCCTCGTGCTGGATAATGTTGACCATGGTTTCTGTTCACACCTGAGATCCATAAGAGGGGCTGGCTGCTTTACTGTGCGAGTGCGCACAGGTTTGTGCGAACCTAACATATATTTATGCATATTTCAGTGCATGTGTGTGTGTGTGTGGTCGAATGTGGAAGACGTGGGAAGGGAAGTGGGAGGTAAGGAACGTGTGTGTGTGTGTGTGTGCGTGCGTACATTTGGGCGCCCTGTTAAAGTTTGCAAAAATGTCTGTCCCACTTGTGTTAAATGACGCTGTGTAGAAAACATTTCGTCTGAAGAGAAACAGAATGGCAAGGGCGTATTCTGGTAGTTTATAGCACAGACTGCCATTGCACGGGACCCACTGCCTGCGAGATAATGCATTATACGACGCAATGTTCCACCAACGCCCACGTCCTGGCTGCCCTCAGGCCCACAAGACGGACATTATTGTCACTTCAGCTGCCGTCACACAGATAAATTCGGACTACGTCTCTCCCTTGAAACCGATGCTAATTTAAACCATGTCTGGGGATTCTCCTTTGCCTAATCTCCCTGCTGATACGGTTGGCATTAAGCTTCGGATGCGGGGCTTTACGTCTGTAGAGCGGGCGCAGCCATAATCCGCCAACAACTGTCCAGAGAACACTAAACATTTGTCTTCATTTCATTTTATGTCCTCAGTTCGGCTCAATGCGGCAATGCCAAACTAAGGATATCAAAATTATAATAAAAAACAATGACAGTAGCGACATATTCAAGGCTTCAGAAAATACTACTAGTCCTACATCCCAGCCCTTCTGAAGTACCGGTAATCGTACAATCTGGTCCTTAAAACATAAACTCGCTTAAATACTATTCACATCATAAAATGTCAAAAAAGTTTTTGTACAGAATATGTCAAAATCTTCATAATATGCGCTTAATAACCAAGAAGTTTGCTAACGCTTTTTCAAAGAAACTTTATCGCGGTACATCGCTATCTACACAAAGAGCAGTAAATCTCACAGGTATATATACCATCAAGTTGTCTAGCTCAGTCCACCCGTATTTTCCGATGAAAAGAGACAGCACCATGGAGCGTTCATCGACTCCGTGAAGCTGAAAGGTACACGAGAACTACACTGAGTGCTAGAACACATTCAAAAGATATTTTTCAGGTGGATAAACTTTCGATATTTAAGAAAGAATCGATCTTTTCACCCGCCACCGTACGAACCACAGATCGATAATCAGCATCACATGCACGCCTTGTGTGGAAGTCACTGCCTGCTGTCTTGTTCGGGAAGGAAATATCAGGGGTTATTTTTTCATTCTGATGAAGGTACTGACGCAGATGGATATACTCATGAGCAGGCAATGAGTCTGAACACAAACGAATAAATCCAAATGTTAAAATTTCCACGAAACACCGGATCCCTTTTATACTCGCTCATTTATTTGAAGGATTTAGAAAAGACTGAATGACTCAAAGAAAGAAAAAAAGAAAAGACACAGTGAAGCATTTTATTGTTTCTTACTGAACCAATGCAACGGCACAGCACCTTCCCATGTCGCGATTATTTCTTATACAGGGGCACAGGAAACAGATGGTATACACGACAAAATAAACTCACATATACAGGCACAGGAAACAGATGTTTTACACGACAAAATAAACTCACACACAAAGAGGCACAGGAAACAGATGGTATACACGACAAAATAAACTCACACATACAGAGGCACAGGAAACAGATGTTTTATATGACGAAATAAACTCGCACATACAGAGGCACAGGAAACAGATGGTATACACGACAAAATAAACTCACATACAGAGGCACAGGAAACAGATGTTTTACATGACGAAATAAACTCTCACACACAGAGGCACAGGAAACAGATGGTATACACGACAAAATAAACTCGCACATACAGAGGCACACGAAACAGATGTTTTACATGACAAAATAAACGCAAAGAATGCTTAAAACATATTCTTGAAGACAAGGCTTTAGATTTCTCTATACAGTTAGAGCCAGGCTTGAGAATTACATCTGCAAAATGGTCGTTACGAGGCCGCACAGTAGGGTAGCCAAGAAAGCGAAGTGAGGATGGGAGGTGGGGGGAGAAAGACGACTCATCCTTTTCCAAGGGGGAAAAAAGATCTGTTGACGGCCAAGCAGGGACAACACAACATTTACACTTTATCTCCTGACTTTTCACGCAATGGATTGAACAACATCGTTAACTCGATCTCTACTGAAAACGCGAGTGACGTGCCCACCGTAAAAGCGTATAAAAACTCCTGGAAATACCTCCCTTGCCTACAAACATAAACACTTCTAGCGGAAAACATCTGCCAACATTTTCTTTTTATTCGCACATTAGGTGTCCTTTTGTATTTCCACTGTCTAAGATTAGTGAAGACAGATTCATAGAAAGACAGTTAACATCGGTTTTCTGAACGCTTTCTTTTTTCCCCGCCTGTGCAAACCTGCTTACTCATTCAAAGAAATGAAATTAGTTTTCTGTTTTGATGTTCTGACACATCACGAGCAACACCAAACAGTTACACCTGTCCAACTCTCGTAGACATTCCATCGCTGTCTCGTGCTGTGGTAAGGTGCAGAATACTAAAGAGTAAAATATTTACCCGTCCGTGGTAAGAAAACATCACGATGTTTCCACCACGCAGTCATCCAGACAACTAAAATGTAGCCGTAGACCGAATAGAGTCCTATTTCGTCTACATCTTCTACCCGTCTTCGACTGGCGATATCTCGGCATGCGAGAAAACATCGGTCAGTGATTGGGAAATGTTGGCAGACAGAACTGCGGACGGTCTACCGACGGCAGCTTGTTGTCCAGGTCAATGTAATGCTTATTACGGGGCAGCTTGTACTGTCGCGCAACGCAGCCTTGCACAAAGCTTGGGTAGCGAACAGCGCAACACACTCGCACACAGCTAAATATTTCTTTCTGCTTTGTGATAACCTTTGTAAGGCCTCAACTTCCGATAAGCTGATCAACAGAATAATCGAAGTTCTCGAGTGGTAAATACAGCCACACAGCCGGCTTTTTTGCCTAAGCTCGTAAAAAGAGACCAAGCACGTGCGCGTACACGCACGCACGTACGCACACACACAGGCATGCGCGCACTCAGACAAGAGAAAGTGTGGGAAGGGAAACCAGAAAGGTATCAAGAAAACAGTTTTCCCCCTCCCGCCCCTCCACGTTGTTGAAAGGCCAGAGACTGAGATATTCAATCAGCGTCAACTCCGACATAAAGAACGATATAGCTCCCATTTTCTCTGTACACTCCAAACTTTGTGAACTTGAAAAATACGAACAGAAAAAAACGAAACAAAGAAACAGAAATCATAATTACAAGAGGAAATCTCATGTTCCCTCCCGAGAAAGCATCAGTGGTTTACAACGTACAAAAGAAAACCTTGCTATTTTCTAGAAATCTGAATCCGATTTGAAATAGTCGAAATAAAAGAAAACCCAATTCGAGCTAGCTCCCGTTCTATTTCCTTTCTTTGACTTTTCTTTCCTCTAGTGTTCTCCATGTCAGCTTCCTCCCCCTTTTATCGAACTATATGCTTTTCTTTCTTTTCTACGCTTTATTTTTTAACCCCGCTGTCGACCTTCTGTGGTGAAACCCTTGACACAAGTTCTTCTTCCGTTTCTTATAAGCCGTCTCTAAAGCTTTGTTACTCCAGTCATTCTTCTCTGTACTTTTTCTCGCTCAAGATGACCCTCTTCTCTACATCCCCCCACCCCAATTCTTTTCTTGAAGACCACTCCTTTCAAGATGCCTTCTTGGTTTTTTAAAACTCTCCACTGCTCCTTTCCTTACTTGCAACATTCCTCTTCTCCACACCCAATGCTACCCTTCTGTTCCTCTACCCCTTTCAAGATGCCCCCTCCCTTGTCTTCACACCCCATCCTTTTCTGGACGTCTACCCCTCCTCTAGATAACCCTTCCCTTTCCTTCACAAAGTTATCTTTCGATGTTACTGTTACTTAGCACAAGATGACCATCTGCTTCACTTCTTCTCTGCTTCCCATGTCAGCCTTCTCTATCTTCCGTAGAAATCTCTGCACTTATCCAGTTCCAAGATCTATATTTAATAATTTCAGCGCTCTACTTGGTACAGGTGCTCTTCTGGACACACTAGTCGGCGAAAGGCCAGCCTGAGACTGGTCTGAGGATGAAACAGCAGCAGCATGGTGTTGGTCTGTCGATCACCGGACACAGGCGGTCGAAGTGGCGCGAGCCTGACAGGACCTTGTAACTGTAATGCAAGTAATTGTTTAAGTGCTTCACCACCTTCCCTCCATCCCCTAGACCTTCTCTGTAGTCAGGACTTGTGCATCTGAAGAAGGGGAAGAGAGGAGAAAGATGAAACTGAAAGGTGCGTGTGGTGGTTGGGTTGGATGGGGGAGTCAAGTTATCTCATGGGAGCAGCAGTAGCAGTGAAGTGATAATGGTGATGTGTGGTATTGGTGGTACAAACTAGCGTGTTAGCGGAACAGCTACTCTGTTGATGGTATAGAGCTAGTAATACAGCTAGTTTATTAGTGGTAAAGCTAGTTCTTTGGTGGTACAGCTAGTGTGTTGATGGTATAGAGCTTGTAATACAGCTAGTTTATTAGTGGTAAAGCTAGTTCTTTGGTGGTACAGCTAGTGTGTTGATGGTATAGCGTTAGTAATACAGCTAGTTTATTAGTGGTAAAGCTAGTTCTTTGGTGGTACAGCTAGTGTGTTGATGGTATAGAGCTTGTAATACAGCTAGTTTATTAGTGGTAAAGCTAGTTCTTTGGTGGTACAGCTAGTGTGTTGATGGTATAGCGTTAGTAATGCAGCTAGTTTATTAGTGCCATAGCTAGTTCTTTGGTGGTACGGCTAGTGTGTTGATGGTATAGAGCTAGTAATACAGCTAGTTTATTAGTGCCATAGCTAGTTCTTTGGTGGTACGGCTAGTGTTGATGGTATAGAGCTAGTAATACAGCTAGTTTATTAGTGCCATAGCTAGTTCTTTGGTGGTACAGCTAGTGTGCTAATGGTATACCCAGTGTACTGGAGGTAATAAAGGAACCAACAGAAACAGTACTTTAGAAGGCACAGCGCTTCTTAAAAAACCCACAAAATATTTTAAAAGATATGTACTGGTACTTTCTGAAGCAGGCCTGAAATGGCAGCTAGAGTTTACTAACAGTACGGTATAAGAATCGTGAGCTACATGCATATATTGTACCTGAACTACATGCATTTACTATGCGTGCGTAAATGTGTTGTTGGTTTAGAGGGAAGGGTTGTGTATTTTGGCACGTGTATTTTCACCTGTTCTCATAATCTTAAGCGTATACACTTTTTATCGTGGCTATTTACCTACTGATAACCACTATTTTGATCTGAGTGTAACGCTGCGAAACATGTTGCGGATGTAAAAATGTATAAATTTGAGACTGCGCTCTTTATGTGAGATGTATTGTTGAATCGGTACAAAGGTCAAGAGTCTTTCACGCGCTCACGTTCAAGCAGGCACACAAACATATGAATACATGCAAAGATGCAACACACACACACACACACACACGTTCTACATAACATAGAATCCTTTCATCACAGTATTCTCACCGCACTTAACATGGACCCCCCCCCCCGCTCCAAAAGCCATTATCACTGCACTTCACGTGTCGTTGCCACAGCCGTAGGACAGACACATTCGCGCCTTAGTGGCGTGACAAGGCCGCTAAAGCCCAGTATAATGACTTGAAATCACACAGAGTGCCGTGGACGTTCCTAGCTCTGCAGTCACACAAGGGCTTGGTGTTAGAGACATTTGTGGTGTGGCGGTAGGGGGGAGGCAAGAACAGGGCAGGGAGGGTGGCGTCGGACTCCCAGTGCGCGTGTCTGTCGTGTAAGTGTTGTTATGCGCATGCGCGGACGTGTCCGCTGTCCATGCTGTTGCGACTTGGGACGCTGTGGAAACGTCTCGAAGGGGCAAACTGCTAATGCCTATCTCACACCAGACAGCAAGAAAGTTGCGACACCTAGCTGCACACGCGACACAAGTCAGCCGCGAGAGGCGAGAAAGGAATTGAGAGACTTATGGAAAAAAGTCGATTCAACAACATCTTAATGGGTTGAAAAAGTTGAAAAGCTGAAAAGGCGTTGTTTCCAATTTCATAAAAGGTTTATTGCGCACTGCCTTTTTCAGTAACACCTTCGTGTTCATGTTTTTTTAAAGCTGATAAAATCAATACGAGAAGAATATTTAGATTTCACATCGACTCGATACAGGCTGTTTCTTTGGAACGTGTTGCAGAATCACCGTAAGAGTCAACCAGTTGCTCGACCACAGATCTGGCGGCCACAGTGACTTTACTGAAAAGAAAATTAGCAGAAAATTGACTGTCCGATTGTTATCATCACTACTAAGTAAAGCTGTCGGCAATGAAGTAGCTTAATATGTTGACTACAATAGTTTGAAGCGCACTCGTTTTTTTAAAAAAAAAATAGCACTTACACTAACACTGCTTTCCGATCTGTAGACCTTGTCCCACACGCACATCCTGAAAGTTTGTGGCGAGGGTTAAGTTCCGTTGAAATGAGTCTAAGTGTACACTTCTGCTCGTCCTCTAACACACACACACACACACTGACACGCGTGCAACGCCAAAAACTGCCTTTTCTGCGAGAAAAAGTTATGTGCGTCGTTTGGCGCACATTCGTAGCGTTTAAGTGAAAATTCGACGGACGAAAGCCTGGGACCCCAGGAGGTATATTGCGTAAAAGTAAATGATTTCCCCAAGCAGAGGTCTGTCGTCTGCTGTACCAGTTTTACAAAATCGTTTATATGCATAGTAAACGAAATGATCGAAGCGA
Organism: Lanistes nyassanus; assembly: GCA_004794575.1. Lineage (NCBI taxonomy): Eukaryota > Metazoa > Mollusca > Gastropoda > Architaenioglossa > Ampullariidae > Lanistes > Lanistes nyassanus. The sequence goes on along the minus strand of SMGT01000510.1, from coordinate 98,462 downwards.
TTCATAAAATGCCTCATTACAAAAATATGTTACAGTAAAGGTTTTCATTTAATGTAGTGTTTCACGTGCATGGAACGAATGTCTGGTGCTCGTTATCAGAACAAAACAAAAAGAGAAAAAGAAAAGGCGGACAGTTGTAGAAATCCAAATAAGATAAATATCTTAATTCAAGCAGACAGAACATTTTTCGTTTGAAAACTTAAGCTTGTTATGAAGGCGTGCCTTTTGGCCTTCAGCTTAAATAATAAAAGAATGTGGACTTTTTACTTGTGTGTTGAGGAGGAACCAAACCTGTCAAAATATCTGTTATACAGACGCCGGGGACAGGGTTACGTCAGCAACGGAGTCAGCACTGGAGAACATATTCAAAGCGACCTTCCTGTTCTCTGCTCACAAAGATGCGGCAAACAATGAATTGATCTCCACAAGGAAAACACCCTCTTAGCCCTTCCGTCCTTTGATCCCCGACTGGTCTATAGCTTCAAAGCGGTTCCCAACTAAGAAATTTCCGGAAAACACTTTTAACGGGAAAAACTTCCAACTAAAACAGCTACAGAACACAGGGTAGCTTGAAGGTTAAAAAGAGCAGAGCACGTTCTATTTCAAGACCAGTTAAGATGAACGGAAATTACGTTTCATGTTATTTTCAATGCGTTCTGCTGTACAAAAGACAGGTTATTTACCACACACTTCAGCTTCAGCTGAGCTCCGTTGTTTTTCTGTCTGCTGTAATGGCCAGCAGTGTACGTCTATCTAGGCCGTGCGGAAGCCTGTAGGGTACGCCTCGCCTCCTATCCTCGCCGATATTTTACCCTCTTTTTTTCCCCTCCGTGAGATTTACGATTCCAGGTCTAAATCACCGTGTCACCTGACCGCAGAACAAAGACAAACAAGAAAATATATGAAGACTAAAATAACGAGCGTTACAAGTTTAAAACAAAAAACACGTAGAAACACGAGTCTTCAGTACGTATTGGAAACAAGAGTAGGGCACCTTTCTTTTCTTTGTGCACTGTAAACAAGGCGGGATTCAGTTAGAACGCTTATTTTGTTACCGAAACAGAATGGATTTTACACTGATCTAAAACATTTTAGATATGCTGGTGCTAAACTAATGTAAAGAGTGTTTTGGTCTGTGTTCTCGAAAGCGTTCAAATGGCCAGAAAATATATAAATGGTGTTTTGATAATGTTAAAAATGTGTGCCTGCAGCAAGTGTTCAGTCAACTAGGGACATGCTAAGAACACTGAGAACAAATGCAGCGCACATCTTACATACTATTTACATACGCAGTACAGTTTTGCACCTGTTTTAACACTTTTTACATGTAATTAATGTTTTAAAAAATTAGAGTGTGGCCAAATTTCTACCGTGGAGGAAATTAAAACGCGGACTGACACCTTCAAAGCGTGTGACTTGACAGTTTATTTTCGTAATCTTCTAAACTGGGAGCGGGGGTAAGGGGGTGGGGGGGTCGCCCATTATTCGATGCCTTACTTTGTACGTCGGTTCCACCTTTCAGATTATGACCTTGCTCCATATGCATGTAAACTGTACTAAATTTATACCCGAACGGCGGATTTTTTAATCTCTAAAAACGCTGTTTCGGCGAATTTGGAATAAGCTATTCGCTCCTGGGACAACTGAATAACTTAATTATTGCTGAATAACGAGGGAGTTATAAGTTATTCGGTGTTCGTGCATGGGATATTCAAGAAAATTATTCTATGTCCGCCATTACAAGGAATAGTCAGCTATTCAGTTGTCTTGAATATGGGGCCAGGTGAGATCTTCGTAATGAACCTAAACAGAAAGAAGCTATTCACTTTAAAGAGAAATGATAAAGAGAACTCTATTTTATTCTGTCACTGACTTTTAAGCACGGGATTTGGGGCTTGAAATCATATTTTAAGTCAAAGACCATCCACACTTACCAGTAGCAAAATAAAAAGTTGTTATTCCGTCACTGACATTTAAACACGGGTTTCTGCGTTTGAATCACTAAGTATTTGGAATCAAAATCCATCTGCATGTACCAATAACAGTCGGATCGAGACTGAGGTGTAGGTACAGTTTAAGGGACACCTATCTCTGCACTCCACCCACAATCGATGAGTCCGCTCGGGCTCAGCAGTGAAGGCCACGCGCCAAAGGGAGTTCACTTTAAAATGATAGCAAGAAAGTCGGAAGAGTAGCCATCAGACCTGTCTGCAGCCGCCAGACACATGCCTGTACCGGAGCCGTGAGTTATGGTTCGAGATCTGCCATCCTTGGCCCCTGAGGCCGCAAACAACCTTAACGTTTGCCTGTCGCGTTGCCCTAATCGATGCTCTTGTTCCACGGATTGGAACCTGGTCTTTTCCCACTGCCTTAAGCAACCAAGCACCCGAAATTACTGGCGCCAGCAGAAAAGCTTTTGGGTGGAGTCACTCTGGAACACTCTTACAAAAAAAAAAAACCCGGGCAAAGTAGAACCACGCCTCTCATCAGCTACATGTATAGCAGAAGGAGGAGAGGAGATTCCGTTCAGTTTTACGCCGCGTCAGCAATAATGGCAACCAACAGGCCCTGTAAACAGGTGCAAGTAACAACCAGCAGACATATACCTCTGCAAAAGAAAAGATCTGAAACCACAACCCATGACTTTTGTAGTCTCTGAAGGGCGCTATGGCGCTGTGCCACCGATCCCAAAAGACCAGAAGGAGAAAAGAGAGAGAACGACTGGATGACAAAAGTCTACAAGTAACCGTCAGGACTTGACAGTGACTGCACAATCAGATGACCTATGTCTGTTGACCACAAGTAACTATCAACACTAGCTAGTGACAGCAGTCAGATGACCAATGTCTGTTCACCACAAGTAACTATCAACACTAGCAAGTGACAGCAGTCAG
>SMGT01000510.1:58806-70331 GCA_004794575.1 Lanistes nyassanus | reverse complement strand
GGATTAGTCGGAGACTCGGATTTTTGTTTTTCTCTGAACAATTTTTTAAATCCGCTGAACGCCGATTGCAATTCTCTGAAATCAGCGGATTCTCTGAGAGTTCTCCAGCCTGCTCATAGTATGAACCCACATCTCTGACAGCACGAACCCATAACATCTCTGATAGCAAAGACAAACAAATCACATCTCTGATTGTATGAACCCACAACTCACATCCCTGACATCATGGACCCACAACTTATATCTCTCATAGCATGGATCCACAGCTCACAACTCTGACACCATGGACCCACAACTCTCATCTCTGACAGCATGGACCCACAAATCACATCTCTGGAAGAATGGATCCACAAATCACATCTTTGATAGCATGGACCCTTGACTCTCATCTCCGACAGTATGGACCCACAACACACATCTCTCATCTGCTACAGTCTAAAAGACAAAGGTAATCCTACATGATGCAAAATTTGAAAAAGACACGTACACGTTCGGAACATGTCATATCAAGTCTTTTCTCGGACCAAACACAGCTGTGTAGTCTAAAACTGAGTCACAACACATCGCCTCCTAAAAGTTATGAATCGTGAAAGCTCCGTTTGGAGGAGTTTGATCGGCGACCACTTGAGCCCTGTTAACTGCGAAGGGTTCTTCAATTCTAAGCTCAAAAATTCATCTTGGCAGTGACAAGCAAAATCTTTTGTCACATTGTCACATCAGCAATCTGCAAATGTATAGTCAATGTTGTATGTATATATGCATGCTGTATGCATTTGTCAATGTTCCTATCACTAAAAATCTCTCTCTTAAGATTAACATTGACGACTTTGCTGTAAAAGTGCTGGGCACACTGAAACTAGTTACGCACAAATTCTTTTGTCAGTCACAGGCGGGTTGTCTAAGATGAGGGATAAAGAACCCGCCTGCGACATAACTGTCTCCCCTCCTTCTCTCTCCCCTCCCTCCCTTTCCCACTCTCACACACTGACGCCCCCTTATCCGCGCTAGCTTGGTCCAGTTCCTTTGTTTTTAATTTTAATTTGGATTTTCCTCCAAGCGGCAGCCACTTGTCTTTCTCTTTTATATAATTTGTACTAAAATCTTCAGCGATCTCACAGATTTTCACTACAGCCGACTTCAGGGGATGCTGTGGATAAAGTCTGTCTGTCTGTCTGTCGAAGTCGGATGAAGTCCTAAGTAGACTGTTGGATTAGCTCTTTACCCCAGTTTTCGAATGAGCTAACCGTCTAACACTGTAATTATAAAGATCTCTTGTCTTGTGCAGAGGTCTTTGCGTTCAGTATACAGGACTGTTATGGCCATCATCAGAATTCACACTGCAGCTCATCCCCCCATGCATCTCCGCAACTCTATGCTGCAAACTGCTCAGATGACCTTCATGTGACAAAATGACCAAGCAAATTAACCTGCCGATGTCCTAAATATAAAGTTGTCTAAATATTCACATAAATTTATATCAATTAATAAAAAACACGTTCTTTCATCCTTATTTGATTTCACCGTTTTTCTTACTTGAGACCAGTTTCAGAATTCAAAAAAGCATCACTCAGTGCTATGAGCAAGAGGAACATTCTAAACCTCATTTGTGTGTAAAACTTCATCACTGAAAAGATTACAAATTTGATAACAAATGACTAAAGAAGCCGGTATACGAGTAGCAGACACTTCGCCGAAACGTTCTTCTCGACGCAAGTCACATTTGGTTTCGTTAAGAACAGAGCGCAATGCACTGAGTCATTGTAACTTCCTGATACGTGCCATCGTAGAAAAGGTTTATAAAGAACACGTACTTCCGTTCCTGATTGTTCTTTCCTGTGAAGCGTTTACACGGCTTACAAAGCCAATTCTGACAATGGGGGCATAACACAACTACGGGTCACGAAGTTTGCTGAACTGTTGACGAGCCACGCAATTACGCTGGAGCTACTGCCTCTTCTGGTAATAATGGCGGGCCCACCTCACAGAATACGTGTGCTCCACATCTCTGGCAGACAATGTTTGACATGCTAGTCAAATCAGGCCCAATCGTTCATTCTACAGTATAACAGAGAACAAACGTTGGCAATCTGGTTGGCCGCCCCATCTTGCTGAGAAACCGAGTGCATGCTGATGGCTTGAAAACAAACCTTCAAACCATATATAAAATTCAATTCACGTGCGCTTTTTTGCTACTGCAGACAGCGTCGTAAATACAGCTTAACCCTCAGCTTGTCTGCCAAAACGAGCCGTCATAATAACTTTGCTGTTCGAAGCAGTTTCTGAGCGATTGCATTTAATCTGAAAGAAAATGAAGAAGATAAATACCCCAAGAGCGTGAAAATAGGTTTACTCCTCACAATTTGACTGGGAAGGGGGAGGTAGTCTTTTATCCGATCAGGAAACACTTCAATTTCTCAGAGGCCCAGACCTATTTACCTCCGGAAAAAAAGGGTTGAAATCAACAAGGACAGAAATAGTGGTTAACAGGTCACATTCAGTATAAAATGACAGAACATGTCAGTATATTAAACGTCAATATATAACAGTATTAGACACGTTACGCAAAAACAAACAAAAAAAATCCACGTTTTTTCGTAATTTCTTTATCTTATATCAGTTGCCCAAAAACTACTCAAACGGCAAATTCTAACAAAAGCTCCAAGATCAAAGATGGAGTTCTGTTAGACAAACCCAGATGCAGAAACAGTCTTATGAGCTTCACACAAACAACAGCGTGGAGTGGGAAGCTGTAAGGATGCCCCATAGCGTTGTATGCAACTGTAACTACGGCGCACAGAAATTTAAAAGGACACGTGCTGCAGCAGGCGGCGGAAGTGAACCACTGACGTCACAGTCCGTTCGCCAGGCCCAGAGCATGAAAAAGCGCAGAAAAACTGGAGCCAATCAAAATACAGTCTTAAGTAAAATATGCTAATCTCGTAGGGTCACCACTAAAAACCTTGCAGTTTCCTGGAAGATCTTTACTGCCTGATTGGCTCCAGTTGTTCTGCGCTTTTACGTGGTGCCAGGCCGCTCTAAACGCAATTGCGACATAAATCGAGCAGAAAAGGGTCTTCGAAGAAAACACATCATTTTATTATTTCTGGAGTCGAATCAAGCCAACTATAAGTCCACTCGTGACAGGGCGCGCCTATCGTTTCTGAAGAAATCCATATTAATAACAACAACAAAAACGGTGTGCAGCAAACAGTGACAGTTTACACATAGTTCATAACAAAGCCAACACAAGGCGCTGTCGCGAGCGGCCTAGCTCCGCCATCAAATGCACAGAACGTTCTTAAATACCACGACCGCGTGTTTCTATTTATGCTTCTCAGTCAGTATCAATATTGCAACAAACTTTTGTCCGTATCGAGGCCAGAATCTGTTTACGGCTGCTTGGCGCTAATAACGTCACACAACGACCAGCCCAACGAAGCAGGAACGAAGCTCTGCCTTTCAACAGCCACGACCTGGCAAATTTGTTCGGTATTATTTGTTCGAAAGTAACAAGCAGACTACCTCTGCCGGTACTCTCCAGCATAAACAACAAGCAGATTCTAGTGCAGGCTAAGACTTGATCGAAAATGATTCCCAGTCAATCGGAGAACGGAGCAAGCACCTTATGACTGAAGACTGAAGTTTAAACGCTAGATTCGTACGCAGCACAACACGCGGTTAAGCAAATCACCGAACTGTTAAATCGGACTTTCATAAAAACGAACAAACACAAAAAGAACCAAAACAAAAACCAACCAATCAACAACACCCCCTCCACCCCGAGCTCCCCCCCCCAAAAGAACCCAACCGAATTTCGCTTTTTTTTTGGGGGGGGGGGTCAAAAAGGGCCGTTCTTGGGGTGTTACGGCTGTTCTTAATCAGACAATCCTTCAGTGGAACTAATACGGTCTTAGCCCTCTGTTCCACAGTGTGGGCCCGGCAAAGGGGGCTTAGCCTTTCTTACATGGCAACGGCACGTTGTTATATGGCAAGGACTAAACTGGACGCAGAGATGGTGAACTTCCCTGGTCTAAGGGAAGATTGCACGACGTGTTGTGGAACATTCGCGTATTTTACCGATCCTTGCAATTGACTGGCTGGCACAAGACTCTGTTGCCAGAAAAAAAATGTGGATGGTAAAACCACGACAAATGAGATTATGCAGGTTTTCAACAAAAAAAAATCCCAAAAGGGAAACATCTGGTTTTTGGCTGATGGCCACTATCGTACGCCCTAAACATGCACACTAACAGGCAGGCGCGCGTGTTATGGAACGTACGGTTGTGACTGCTAGAGTTTATCCCTCTACGGATCGGCCAATTAAGACCAGCCTTCAGGGATCAAAGAATCTTTTCGTTGCATTCGGTGCACGCCATTGCTCTCTGTAGATACATCCGGCTATCGCTAGTTTACTTGCGATTTACTGTACCCTTTATAATTGTATGATGCTTTTACATCACATCAATACACTGCCATGTGTGCTTCGGTATATCTAGAACTGATACCTTGTCAAGGAAGGAAGGAAGGAAGAATAAGCTGAACCAATCTGTCCAGGCTGGGACTGAAACAGAAAGGCTGGGGTCCCTGGTAAATCACCGTTAATCATGAAGTCAAACACCATCAGCACTCAATGCCCCCTTCCACTCCCCCCTCTCCCACAAACAACCAGCTCAGGCGCACCACGACAGCAGCGGCGGTTGGGGATGGATCTGTCTGTGACGTAGAGACCCACGTCAGCGAACGTTCACCGCCACTACGATTTGATGAAGTTTTGATGCCGTAACAAACACGGCAGGCAGGCCTGCGAACTGCTGCATTCAAAAGCCAACAATTCTGGTTTTCCCCATGGGGAAACGGGCTCCGTAAAATGACATTTTCGCTCGAGATGGACCGTTCCGGGCCAAGAGGATCAAAGAAACATTTTCTGAGAATTCTGCTTCGATCGACGATAGTTTACACGTTGCACCATTCCCTGTACAGATATCTTGAAGAGATTGTTTACATGAAAGTTAACTCCCAACAGAAACATTGTGTATGTGGTGGTTGGCGATAGCTGGGATAGGGCGACTTGTCTTTCTTCTGACCTGTGAGTGCCAGCCCCCCAACGTCCAGCCCTTCCCGCTAGTATCGTGCTTCCTGACTACTGGGGTGGGGGTGATGGTGGTCGCACAGAGTTAGATTAATGCGATTAAAACTAGTGGTAAGGAACTATTCCTGCAGACTGCAACGCAGACTTATCCTTCCATGTTTAGACGATCACTCCTCAACTTCAACAAGATTACAAATATGCCTGCACTTCTTTATCCATTCAACAAAAAAAAAACCACTGAACCAAAATTTTATCACTAAAGAGAGTTGGTACGATCATTTTCGTGAAGTTTTCAATGTCTCTCCAAGTTCTGTCCCACTAGACATGTCTGAATGCGACTCGCTGGGATGGCCTGATGATATAGACGATGATTATGCCTGGCTTAATGATGTAATTACCACAGAGGAAGTAACCAAGGCTATCGCTTCATTGAAAAACAATAGGGCAGCAGGCCATGACGGTATTAATGGCGAGTTTTTTAAGCATTCATCCCAGGTAACAGTGCCTTTCCTTGTAAAATACTTGTTTATTCCCACATGCGTGGTCCGAAGCAATAATTCATCCTCTGCACATAAAAGGTGACGTGAACAAACCCGATAACTACAAAGGGATATCTCTTTTAAACATTTGCATCAAAATGTATAGTTCTATTTTAAATCGACGAATTACACAATGGATAGAAGAGAACAATTTGGTTGGAGAGGAGCAGGCTGGTTGTAGAAAAGATCATAGCACAGTATCTTTGTTCTTGTGTCCCTGGTACAAAAACAGTTAGTACAACACAAAAAACTGTATGTTGCTTTCATTGATTTCCAGAAGATCTTTGACTCTGTGAGCAGAAGTAAACTCCTGTACATTTTAAATAAAAATGGTATGCGCGGGAAACTGCTTGGAGCTATCAAAAGAATGTAACTCAACTGCCGTTTTTTATTTGTTTGTCCGCGATATGACGACTTGGAGAAGCAGTAGATCCCTATGAAGTTTTATCGATATTCTTCCATGTTTCGATTCTCTGTACTCATGGCCGAAGCCTGGCTTGTTTCCTGTATAAGGCATTACAACGGAGAGAGGCAGATATACTTAGACCTCTGCAAGCTCCTTAAGTTACACGTTTGTGTGTGTGTGGGGGGGGGGGTGCGAGCGTGCATGTGCACCTGAGTAGTCTTGTTTCTTGATAACCATGTATCGCTTTAATTGATAACTGTATGGTATTGTCACCCCCTTGATACGGGCCGAAGGCCTAACCAATAAAATTGTTCGTTCGTTCGTTCGTTCGTTCTTTCGTTCTTTACCTGTTGTTTGACAAAGCGAGTATCCAAAATATGCATCTACCTCTTTACGAACGGTGTGACAGCATAAACATACTGACAACGCGAGAAACTAAAATCTGCGTTTAAGCAAAAGTGGGACAATGTAAAAAACCAACACCTCTTCACTTAACTTATTTAAACACAGCGGGGCAAGGAGCGCAACCCCCCCCCCCCCCCCCCCGCCTAAAAATGTAAAACCAGCATTTAGGTGTTTACCAACTGTGTGATAAAGCAAGAAACTGAAATCTGAACTCGGTGCTTTTACGAGCAGCGTGACAAAGGAGGATCTGAAATAAAATTTTACAAACAGATGGAAGGCAACAACTCACTCTCCTTCCGTCCACAGCAGCACATCCCCCCCCACCTTACTCTTTCTCTAACTTGAACAAGAGTGGGAGGGGCGTTGGAGGGGGTGGGGGACTTGGGTTTTCACCTTCCCTTTTTTGTGGGGTAAAACTAAATCAAACTCAGTGCAGTTAACCGATTGCTTTCTGGAAACACGCAGTTAGAGGACATGTTAACGGCTGTTGCCCACTCTCACCAACATCGTGTTTCCGTGAGGCCGAGTCGCCCCGTCCATTCTTGATGGATGCACTCTCTAGGCGTTTTCTTGAGATCACTTCAGCAATTCTGTTCTTGGAGGTTTCGTGTCAGGAACTTTTGGAGTTTTTCTTTTAAGGCTCTCTCTTTCATTGCGTGAGCTGGTAATTCGATTTTTTTCCCTCGAAGATTATACCCGAAATTGCGTTAATGAAAGAGCTACTTCATCTTCTGTACAGCCGACGTGAAGGACGTGTGCTGCTTCGTAAAAACTTCTGATGCCTGATAAATGCGCCCCGCCTTCTCTACCCCCACCAAAAAGTCTTATTTTACCGCCCCCAACCCTCCCCCCACACACACTTTAAAACATCATACCAACAACTTGTGGAAGTCAGGATACAGGGAGTGCGAAGTCGGCAGAGGGGTCGAAAGGTGATGAAAGATTTCACACATACCCAACTCATTGAGAAACTTGAAGACGAAATGCTACCTCATGTACTCTGTAACAATTTTATGCTATTACAATTTACAGGTGTTCCTTTGCTCCATTTAAAATGGTTTTTCCTTTTAACTTTTTTTTTTTGAATTGTAGACTATCAGGCTACTTCCTGTAGGAACTGTCACGGGCCACATGTGTACAAAAGTTAGTCAGTGGTTGATCAACACAGCAGCACATGTTGCTGGCGTGTGGTAGCATGTTTAGAAAAGATGAGAAGTCGCTCTCTAATGGACAGCCAACTTAGCAAAGCCCTGTCTTGGCAACAGATGCTGTTTATTAATTTTAAAATTCTGGTGATACACAGATTAAAACAATATAGAAACAAACTGACCCCGTGCACCACATAGTTCAGCTCCACATTATTATCTAGCTATTTCCTTCCACGGTTCGCCTCAGCTGATGAAAGTAAGCGAAACAAGATTCTGAACTTTAAAGTCATAAGACAACATTTTTTTCGCGTTTCTCCCCCCCCCCCACCTCCCCGCAGAATCATAAAACGCACAGCTATTCGTCAGAGACCGCACCTGATTGGTCCTTTCATTAGGCTGTCAATCACGCTGATGGGTGCGGATGAACAGTAGCTTGTCAGTAATCAGATTCATTTCCTGGGCACCGCGTGGGAGTCGCTGGAATTACCGCTCTATCTCGTCAAACGTCACGACCACTCCGACTTCATGAACAGAATAATAGATACATTAACTACATAAGCAGCAGTTGTATTAAAAGTTTACGTTCCCGCCATGTTTTTAAACAATTAACATTCCAGGGTACATAAACGTCTTTATTTCTTCTGCGTGCATGTGAAAGAGCAGGGGTCACCTAATCGGGCTGGGGACGGGGGAGGAAGGAGCGAGTGGAGTAAGGTAGCGGGGAGATCTGCTTAATTTAGTTCGTTGCTTCCCCCACCCACCAAGCCATCAGCTCCTAGCCTGCTATAAGAACACGCTCACAAACTCTGTCCTCGAGTCTGACAGTACTGAACAGAGACGCTATTCTTGCTGACGCGATCCTGCCAGAGAACCCAGTCCCAATTCGTGGTGACTGAAAGCTGCCTGCAATCCTACTCACCAGCGAGCCTACCATGATTTTTTTTTCATTTTCCACAGTAGAATACCTTTGTTTTGCATAAATTACTGAGCTGGCACTGCCATCTGTATACTTTTCTTCTATCTCCCTAAATCTTTGACATGCAGTCAATCATAAGACTATGGACTTTTCAGTTAGCAGTTATTTGAACGGACTGCCGGAAGTGATCTTGAAAGCCTTCAGCAAACGATACACCGACTCCCATTTGCGCTGTAACAGGTATTTCACACCACTGTGGCCAGTATATTTTCCCCTTTTAAATCTTGTAGGAATGTCAGCAATCTAAATAAAGAATTTGCTGTATTGACAGTAATTACCAAACAGGTCACTTCAATATCATTATGCAACCCGTAGACAATAGCCTAACGGCACCATTCCGACTATTATGAAACGACCAGCTTCTGCACCGACCCCATCATGCAACCAGATTTTATATATATATAAACAACTGTCAGATGGAATTGCAAATCCTCTTTCTTCAGTTTCAACGTTGTCAGCCTCAGCCTCCAACCACTACTATCTCATATCTCTGAGAAATTTCCTTTATCTCCGCTTCAGTGTTGCCTACAGTTTGGGTGTACAGCTAGCCAGGGGCAGGACAGCCTGACAATCAAGATCTTTTCCCAAGACGGGTCGAATTCCGAACCCACATCGAAATCTTGATCTTCGGAAAGCACCGATTCCAATTTCTTTTAGTGATGTCTGTCACGAACCCAACCCTAGCCCACCATAATTCTTTCTCGCTAAATAAAAATTGTCAAAAAGTAATAATAATACCGTAAAAAAAAACAACATACAGTTGCCTCTTTCCACAGAGGATGCATGCGCAAAGACTTTATGTGTTGATTGGATAAAGTAGAGATGTTATTTATGTGAGACCGTATTTGATTGTTCTGCAAAATTTTGTTGTGCCAGATTTTCTTTCTCGTGATGGCAGCAGTCGACTGTTGGGAAACACATCAGGGCTACATGTACGGAGTAAGTGTGTGACGACAAGAACTATACACGGACAAGTACAAGAGCACATTTTGAGTTATTATTATGAATTCGTTTGTCAACGTGTAGCTGTAATTTGTATGCTGAAGCATGTATATACTGTGTAAATAAACTATGTAACCCCCCTTTATCTACGCTCGACTGCTAACATAAAAACGTGAGGTGGACGGGATGTGCAAGGGTTAGAGTTCAGTGTTCTTATGTTAATTAAGAAGTGGACATGCTTCAGATGTTCCAAAATTGTGACTTTTTCCACCTGCTGCAGTGCGAGCTACTTTCTAAACTAGAAATTAAAGTGCTTTATGCTATACCAAAGGAAGATTATTTCAATGATTGAAAACATGCGTTTCTTACTTTAATGAATAGAAACTAAATACTAAAAACATTTAATGTTATTCACCACTACATAGACACAGAAAACAAAATACTCGAAGGACCTAGCTTTGTTACACGGCAATCCAGGAAATGTCTCGTGATCGCAAAAACAAAAACGACGACACGTGCTAGCGTAAATAAACAGAATAAACGAGGGAATTTGGTCAGAAAGGCATAGTGTATCTCACTATAACTCTCTTCCTGTCTTAATAGAACATTCTGTATATGCACGTACATCCATCCTTCATCCTTAAGTAAGAAAGAAAGCGAGGGAGGGGCACACTTTTAACCTCCATCCATAAACATGCAGTCAAAGGGTGGGTGGGGGGAGGAAAACTTGGGAGTAGGCAAACCCAGCGCGTGTAAAATGGGCTGCCAATCACCCGGCACCCAATTTATCACTTTCGTGCCCGCCGTCCGAAGCCATTACGGCGGAAATAGAACCTGTAATTCAAGGGATTCCCGCGGTAAGTCTCCTGACGACCGTAGGACGCAACTCAGGGAGCGGGAGGGGGTGAAAGACAGCAGCCGACAAGCACAACCAGCGCCTGTCGCCAGGCCCGAGAAAGCTAATCCGCAGTACCGGTAACTGGTAACGAAGCCAATCAGTGGGATTCCTGTCCACTCACAAAAGCCTCCAACCTGCTGGGCCACGAGCTGGCAGGATTCGCTCCTACAGCGATGCCGTGTTTTTCGTTTTAGTAAGAAGTCAGGTAGACAACGAATTCGTTGTTTACAACTTGCGTAAGGAAGGCTGCACTAACAATCGACTAGGCCTTTTTCTCCAAATTATCTTATTTTGTTAAAAGAACCTTCCGAAAAAAGGAACTTCCTTTTTCCGCTCTTCTTTACCCCAGTTGGTCGATATGCAGTTTCCAGAAGGCAGCACGAACAGTCGTTGTAAAGGCTATTGTACACCTCTAGGGCCGTATTCCTGACCGTTGGTTAAGACTAATCACGTGACAAACTATCGTTCCCACCGGTGAGAAAACCGACTGGTTGTCACGAGATCGCTATCGGTTTAGGCTTAAGCAATGGCCATGAATACGGCTCCTGGCGGCGCATAAAAACCTTTGTAGACTATAGTCGCTGTAACCGATCCTTCAGTTTTCGCTTTCTCACAGATCCGGCCCAGTTGAGAAAACCAGAGCATTCCTCAGTACCGATGATTACAATGTTTTCATTGTGACACAGAGGTCAACTTAGTTGGTCTTTAATAATGTACGGTGAAAAGAATGCCGACAGAACCCAGCTCTGCCCTTGCCCACAGCCATAGTTGTTGGCAAGGCTGTACACAGCATGCAACATTGACACCAGCAGAACAGCAGTTTTGCATCAGTTCTCTTCCTAAAATTGCGCTATAAAATGGCGCCAGAATAATTCTCAGAGTGGCACGTATTGAATTCAAATTCGTCTGACTGTTGAGGAATTTTGAGAAAAACTGCTTCTAAGAGCTGCTGGTATCCTTTGGGCAGCCTGAGCAGCGTGTCTGCACTTACTGCTGTGTTGGGGGCAGCCTGACACGCGTGTCTGCACTTACTGCTGTGTTGGGGGCAGCCTGACCAGCGTGTCTACACTTACTGCTGTGTTGGGGGCAGCCTGAGCAGCGTGTCTGCACTTACTGCTGTGT
>SMGT01000510.1:42315-57203 GCA_004794575.1 Lanistes nyassanus | reverse complement strand
TTGGGGGCAGCCTGACCAGCGTGTCTGCACTTACTGCTGTGTTGGGGGCAGCCTGACCAGCGTGTCTGCACTTACTGCTGTGTTGGGGGCAGCGTGATCTTCATTAAGACGACGGGGCGTGCAAGTTGATAAGACGCATTCAAGCGATGAACCGAAGAGTTTCACGACTGACTTCCACAGAAAACTATATCTGAATCGCAAGTGTAGCCTAGCTCAGTGGTCCGGCACCGTGCGAATCTTCATTTCCCACTGATTTGGGGCACGCATGCGCACACCATTTTCATCCCGTTTAGCGCATCCCTACTCCCCCCCCCAAAAAAAAATCGTAAGCTAACACAGGTATCGACTACTTAACCGTGAAACCCAATGTCTTTACCACTCAGTCTTCGATCACCAGGGATTGGTCTCTTCACTGTCACTATACTAAGTGACGCCGTGTTGAGCTCATAATTTGACCTATAATTACACTAGTCAACAAATTTGTACAAAAGTCATGTTACTGAAATAAAATTAGTCATTTCTTATCAATTTTTATGTGCTCAATGCGATTATGGCAGTCACAATGCAAAATTGGCTCTAGTTTTTTTGGGTTTTTTTTGTAATCTGCAATAATTTACCAGTTCCTTGTAGTTTTCTGCCCTAACATTCCCGAGAAAGTTTGTAGACACTAGGCGAAAAGCATTCCATGCTTGTTTCGCATTACCCTGCAGCAAGTTGTTGAACCAGTCATCTTTGAACAGTTTGAAGAGCTCTCGAATCTGAGGACCCACAAAACTCCGTCTTTAATCTTTGCCTCGCTGAGTCGAGGGTATGTTTCATTCAGGTATCGGAAAGCTGGCGAAGTCCGGTCCATGCCTTTCACGAAGTTCTTCATCAAACCTAGTTTGATGTGAAGGGTTGGTAGCACGATTGCTCGGCTGTCCCATTCACATAAGAAACACATGTAGTTTGTATATCCCTGCCGCAGTCCCATTTTGTACAAAACTACCTTCAAATCACCACTGCCGGTGGCGCTTTCGACTTGAAGTAATTGTGACATCTTCTAGAAAATTCCACTGTTGGAGTCTTGAACCTAGCAATTCTGCCTTGTTCTTGGATACGTCCAAATCACGAACCAGGTCATTTAGTTCTTCCTGTGTTATTCTGTGTGGGGTTGTTGATGATGCACCACAGTGAAAATCTGGATCACTGCATGGTAACGGACCAGGAGAAGAACAGGTCGGCTCATCCTCGTCCTCATCAGCGGAATCAAGAGAATATTCTGCTGGAGGTTCTGGAACAGGAAGTCCCTCACCATGTGGAACTGGTCTCAATGCAGACGGAATGTTTGGGTAGACTGTTCTCGACTTGTTTTGCTTTGTTATTCCGCCGGAAAGAGGAGGAAACAAGCGGAAGTAAGTCATTTGTGTGTTTGCTTGGCTCTCTCCACACCATGGGGACTGCAAACGGCATTGATGGTCTTCTGTCATTCAACCACTGTGAAATCTGTGTTGTACATGTAGCACAGCAAATATGTGGGGCCCAAGGCTTGTCTTGGTCCCCAACCTTGCATCCGAAGTAAAGATGATATGCCTTCTTCACTTGAGAAGTGATACTTTTCTTCTGGTTGGCAAATGTCACTTCCCCACAAATATAGCAAAATTGTCCTCGGTATTAACATGCTTTCGAGGCATTAGTGTTCTGTATTGTAACTAAATGGATAAAACAGTTTTATGTAACAGTAGCTTAAACTGTATCGCACGGTCTGAAATATGTAAAATTTTTAACCTTTCCGACTGGGCTTTATATAGTACACTGCTGACGTCAGCTTACTTCAGCAGCCGCCTGGCAGTAGTACAGCATTGCATCAGAAAATGACGAAATCAACTCTGGATGATGTGTGCATGATGGTATTGTGCAATGTGATGCAATATTACGTCATTCTAGGCTTATTAAAAATGTTGTTACAGTCCTACTGGATAAATTTACACGCACGGTGAAACATAGAAAATGAACTATATGAAAAATCTTCAAAACGAGAGCCAATAAAAACATTTCATGGTCATATGTCATATGTCCGCATCAGGACAAAAACATATGGACAGCGCATGTTCACCTTCTCGGCATCCACCCAATGGAATTCACTTCCCCACAACATTCGCCACTCCCCATCACTACAGACTTTCAAACGTAACTTAAAAACTTTTCTTTTCCGAAAGTACCTTGACTGACGTCCCGATTGCCTGTCTGCATTAACTTACAACGTTCTCTGTTCATCGTCTCTTATGATACTTTTCCACCCATCTGTGACTGAAGGACGATCTGTTTCCAACCTGTTGGTCAGTGGTGCGTTCATCTCTCCCTCTGTGTGTGTTCGTTGTTTTCACTAGCGTGTCTGTGTCCATCGTCCGCGCGAAGTGTGCATGAAATGTGTTCTCGCGCGTTAAAAATCAGCATTTTATTTTTATTTATTTTATATTCGTGTTCAGCACACCAAGATACTATAGATACGACCTTTTTAAGTCAGTAACGATTTCAGTGTTGACCGGTCAGGCGGTGTTATCTGTTGTGGCTAGCAACTGACGTGCGCATGCGTAGCGCATTTAGCATGCCGCACTTGCGTGCCCCAAGTCGGTGGAAACTGCAAACTTGTGGCCCGGGTTTCCTACCAGCCGACAGGCTCACTAATAAGCGCGTGTACGAGAGTGCTTCAGATCTGCCACTGATGTGATAATGTGCTCTGAAAACTAATAGGAGTGAAACATTGACAATGTGAATTGAAAAAAAAAACGGTCTCTGACAATGAGGAATGAAAAAGTCTGAAAATGGGCAATTAAAAACATTGACAATGTGGAACGAAGAGATCGACGACGTGGAATGCGAACCAGACAAAGTGAAACGATGAAACTCTCACGGTGGGGAATGAAAACAAAGACAATAGGGAATGAAAGAAGTATAAAAATAGGAATTTAAAAACATTTCCAATGCTGAAAAAAAATCTCTAACAACGGGGAAAGTAAAAAAAAAAACTAAGACAATGGCGAATGACAAAACTGAAAATGGGGAATCAAAAATGTCGGGCAACGTGGAATTAAAAAATTGGCATTGAGAAATGAAATATTCTGACGGCGGGGAATGAACAAAACTCAACAATGGGGAATGAAAAAGTTGACAGTGGAGAATGGAAGAAACCCTCTGAAAGTGAGGAATTTAAAACTAATTGCAAGCAACAACGAACATCTTTACAACAATGCATATCCATTCTAATCTATGCTCCTAACGCTAGATCAGACATGCTCCGTGTAGTCCACGCTTGATAATTTTTTTTTAGTCCAGTAATTGAGCGCTGACCTTTTCTGAAAAATGATAGCTGTCACCGAACATAATCATGATAACATTTTCCGAGCAGAGGAATTGGCGGGATGAAGACAAACATTTCCAAGCTGCACAGATGATTACTGTTTAGAGACAACAAATTCTTTTTACTGTTTGCAGCTGCTAAACAATGCACTTTCACTGAAGTTATTCCATGACTGCTAAAATTTAAACGTTTTAAGGCTTGTAGAGCCGTGTCATATTTCTGTCGCCTGGGATCCCCCACAAGTGCCGCCATTTAGACAAAAAGTTTAATAGTAGAATACATGCATCTATAAATCGAAATCCAGATTACAGCCATTATGGAGCAGAACTTAGATATATGCACGTATCTAACTAACTGCATGCAGATGACAGCCATTTAATTAGGAATAAAATTTACATGCACAGTGCATATAAGTACATGAACATTAAACTTTTAAAATAAATTGCATAAATATACACCCATATTATGCATAAATGCATAAATATTTATGCACGTTACAGCCATTTAAGATTACATACATATACATACATAAAACTTTAGTCGCATTACCGCCATTAAGGTTTGGTTTTTATTGCTGAATATCCTGTCGTAAACGAGGTGCATATCAGGTCAGTTACCGCTATTTAGGAGTAAAGCTTATATACATATAATTAGGAATAAAGCTTATATATATATAGGAATAAAGCTTATATACATTTATATTTAGGAATAAAGCTTATATATATGAAGGGTACAAGGCAAAAACCAGCGATGTCACATTTTTGGCTTTCTGACTTGCTATCCCTACCATACAGTTCAAATGTTCCTGCACCATCATAAATATAGAAACAAGCAGTAAACCTGCTCAGGCACAGGTCAGCAGCACGATACCCCCTCCCCCCCAAGTTAACACTAACCATGCAGCTCTGGCATTCCACTTTGCTAATCACCCGAGCTGCCCCAGCATTTCTGCCAATGGTGTTTATTATCGTCGGCAGCTCTCTATGTACACATTCACCATATACAGCTTGGGAGCGGACAGAGTTCAGCTGTTTCGTGATGACTAAACACGCGGGAACAAAGGAGCAGGTGACGTAACAAGCATGCTGCTGCACTATTTTGATCGTGCCCTGCCAGAAGATGTCTCACACCTGGCGCTGCTTTTGCAATTCTTGTGCAGGACAAAACAAGAACTGGACGATTCTTCGTTTTTTGCAGTGCATAAGACGCGTTTCCAACAAATCACAATTTCGTTCCCACGGCTACATGGACTGTGACCCCACATGGCTACAGTCAACCAGAAGCCCCGGGCAGAGACAGCAGCATACTGGATGGAAGAATTCCGTACTTGCCGTCAGAAGCCTTCACCATTCGGCATCATCAAGATGGAGCCCAACATGTTCCACAACATTTCAGAACACATCAAGCCCCATTACAGAGCTTCATGCCCAATCCAAACCCGCCCAGTTTGTGAGGTCCTCTGCATTCAAGATCATCCTCGTATGTTTCAGAAAAGAGAGAATGGGAACGGGCCCTTCCGAACAGCAGTTGTGTCAAAGACTGTCAGAAAGCGGAACAGTGTGAGACAGCAGCTCCCTGCTCCCCTGTACATACAGAGACTGCCTGTCAGCAGCGCCAAGTATGCTGACCTTCAAGTACTCAAAGCTTTCTGCACGCCTGAGGCCCAGGAGTTTTTGTATTTTATTTTTATTTTTACAGACCTCCACCACACAGGGCTGGCGGATGATGACGAGTTGGAGTCAGAGCAATCCTCACTGGAGTGATGTTTGAATGACAACAACAGACTGGAAGATATGAATTAAAACTGATATTTTTTCTTGTACCAAGACGATGTTTGAATGATAATAGCAATATATGTTAGGAATTAAAACCGACAATTTCTTCTTCATGTGTGTGTGTGTGTGTGTGCCACTTCACGCACATTACGGCCATTTAGAAATCGAGCTGGTATACATGTGTTCGTGTATATACATATAAAGCTAAGCGGATGGCGAAATACATTTAGGAAATGTATGCAGCGAGGGTGATGAGATAAGCACTTCCCTCACGATGCTGGCCCCCAAAAGAGTGATGGTCTCAAACATCAGACTACTCTACGACCTATAAAGGTCACGGGACGTCCCTTACTTTATCTGTATAAAATACAAATTACAGTCACTACGGGGACGCATCAAAATGTTTTGGATCTATACATATATAAATACAAATTACAGTCAGAACAGGGACGCATCAAAATCTTTTGGACGTAAACTTTGCACCGACTGCGACGGGCAGACGTCGTGGCGTCTGCGAACAAAGCCGAATGACATTGGAATCCATTTAGTGGCCGATCAGCTCAGAGGCCATTATTCCAGAGTTCCACTTCTGCTGCCCCGACACCTTCTTCCCCCGATAAAAGTGAGTGACAAGGAAGTGGCCGAGACGCGAACGCACATTTTTTGACACGGTTGCGTACCAGACATGCGCATTAGCCGCCTGAGCACAGGGGACGGAGAGGCCGCCTGGAGCCGTTTCCATGACAGATGCGGGTAGTCCAGTAAACAGTCTAGTGGAGAACCAGTATTTCTGTCCAAAAGAAAATGTCTTGTGCCGGCTACCTTTTGACAACATAATTTCATTCAGACGGGTAAACTATCATATTCCTCGAATGGAGGACATAGCGACCAGGTCAATTATTTGTAAATTGGCAAAAGCCAGTGGGAGAAATTGTATTTTTTTTACCTCCCACTGTGTTCTTCTTTTAAAAGAAGCAGTTTTGGTTATGCCATTATTATTCCCCTTTTAGTGTTTTTTAACAGACAAAGAACACAAACAGTCATAACAACTGCTCTACTTTCATATTGTCCCACCATTCCAGGTCCTCCGTAGTACATTTTCTTTCTCTAGTTTCTATATATCAAAACAGTTTGATCACCAGATCATCATCAACAACAACAACAACAACAACAACAACAACAACAACTTATCCAAAACATTGGAACAGTGCTGGGCGGTCGGAATCTTGACATATACTTCCTTCTGTCCCAAAAGAGTCTTCAGCAACAACCATCGGCGTTGATCTCAATCGATCGCGTCATCCTATGGACAGACTGACATCTTTCCTTAAGCTGCTAGTGGCACTTCACTGAACACAGGCCATATATCACCAGTACCAGATGCAAACACATCCGCACGGCCTCCATTTTCTAGCTACTTCCCTACTACAACAAAAACTGATACGAGCTGGGCAGGTTTGTGATACATGTACCTGGCAAGCGAATACCCCAGTAAACACTGGTCAGCTCATCCACGAGAAAGGGAAGCCACTCCACTGCATGTCAATCATGCGGTCCACCCCTGCAGGACTGCTGGTCAGGGCGGATATGACCTGCATGTCGTAGGGATGTAGTTTTGATTGACGAACAGAGGGTTAGAATAATAATGTTTGAACACAGTCGTAAGACGGTACTGCTTTTTATTGACGAACAGATCAGAATAATAATTTCTGAAAACAGCCAAAAGGAGGGGTTGTTTTGACTGCCAAACAAAAAGTCAGAGCAATGTTCAAACATGTTCACAAGCCCCGGATGTTGCTGAAGTGTTCATTTAAAGTAAGTTCTAAAAAAAAAACCGGACATCATGGGGGCTTTAAAACATGGTTTTATCCCTTCCAAGTCTTCAGCTTACACACATTTTCTCCCTTGAAATGCTTACAGAGGCATGAAGACTTGCCTAGTTCTTAATTTACGAGAGACAGAAATTTCTCCTCTTATTTCGCTCTAATTACTCGAAATGCTCAGCTGGCACACAAGGGAAACAAGACATTTTAAACTAAGATTTCAGAAAGTTTCTTATTCTGCAACATAGTTTTTCCTCGTCTTTCTCTTCCTTTGCCTCTTGAATTCCACATTTTCAAGTCTCCCGAACACCCTGGCCCTAATCCCGCACGCTGTTTTCCTTCTAGTTACCTTCTAGTTATCATGTAAATGTGTCTGAGTGACAACACTCTAAACCCATGGATCTACCTCGCCAGCCCCACCCCCACCCCCACACGGAACCCGGGCGCATTCGGAGAAATAATAATAGAAGAAAATCTGTATCGGGTGAAATAATTTCGGTCCTAATCGATGTCTGCGGAACGGCGGTCGCCTTACAAGAACGTTTACCCAGGGACAGAGAATCGCATCGGTGGCGCCCGCCTCTGGAGAATTCAAATTTTCCACTTCTGGATCAAAAGACCAGACGAAGGGTGGTCCTCGGGGTGGGGGAGGGAAGGAGGTATTTTAAAAGGTCTTTGACAGCTGATTCACGGTCCGGTGCCCAGCAGAGTCTGATTCATAGCTGAGTGCAGGGATGAAGCAGGGAGGACGGGCAGGACGAGGCCTGTGCGAGAGGGGTTTGTCAGCGACTGCGTGTGGTGCGATGACGCAGATCGTTTATATGTCGTGTTGCATGGGTGTTCGTATCTGGTGTTCATACGCAAAAGTAAACGTAAAATACACAAGGCGAATGGACCTAACGACCACTCTTATGAACATATGGGCAGATACGAACTCTCATACAACTAGACCCAGCTATTCTTCCAAACCGCTGTTATTTACTGTCGACGGATGCGACATTTATTTTCCCACATCTACTCTGAGAGGTATCTTCTAATAGTACAGATGTGTGCCGATCAGGGAAGACATACTGAGCTATAGCAAGTCGTAACAGAGAAAATTCTTACGGATAAAATGAACAAGCGCTTGCGCTCCTCGACGGCCGAACGGTAAAGATGTAGGCTTTCATATATGAAAGGTAGCTAGTTCGATCCCCAATGTCTCTTTCCTTTTTATTATTATTTTATTTTTTGATAGGGGAGTTTGGGTCTAGGATTATGCATGGGCTTCTGTTTACATGTATAAGTCAAAGCCCGTGTCTTCGCACTAAACAGGATGGTTCCCTCCCCACACCCCATCCCATTCGTTAAATGGCACAAACTGACGCGTGCCGATCGGGGAAAGCGTACTGCGAGTTGCGCCGTTGAAAGATTTTCGTTGCTATTGCCATGATTGATATTTGTTCCAAGCAATTTGCATTAACTCGGGATAAGTAAAGTCTGATGTTTCCAATTCTGCGATGGCAAAAAGCGATTTTGCTTTATCTGTTATTACACACTTAACATGCACTCACATGCAGCATTTGACCATTGAATTCCTCACTCATCAATTGATTTCAAGTATCCAACGCAACCTTAGCCAAGTCGTGAGTCCAATTATTGCGTTCTATCGCCAGTGACGAAACGTACGAAACCGTCGCCCCCAGAGCTCACAAAATACACACATTTTCTATACGCAAAATCGATCGACGTTGAACCGATGGAGGCTGGTAGCGATTTCGAAGTATGTCAGTGGGCGATACATACACATAACCGGAATTTGCACACAAAAAGGCAAGTGGGTTTCACACTCTTTAAATGTCTGCTAGCCTAGGCACTTCCCTTTCATTTACTGAACCCTCCTCGATGTCAAAATGAGTGTAAGTGAACTATTGACAAGCAAGCATACAGTGAATTCACGCTAAGCAGAATGTTAAAATTTCGATTACGGCTCGGCAAACGTCAGGTGTTTAGCGCACAGCCACCCCGTCTTCCGAAAAAAAAACTCCCGGAAGAATGCTAGAGGTATTGAACAGGCTACCTTTACACGGCGCTGTGGTGTGCGATAACCGAATGGTGCAGGGATTCACTGTAACTGTGAGAAGCTGCGCTATGACGTCTCACTATAATTAGTTCACCACGCTTTCCCTAAACGGCACATATATGTTTGCGCCATTTTAGGATACCCCTCAGAGTAGATGTGGGGAAAGAAATTTCACCGCCGCGATATACATTCGCCCTCTCTCTCTCCTTTCTTTGTGCGAGTACGTGGGTGCGAAGAGAGAGAGAGAGAGCAGAGTTTCATCTTTTGTACAAGAAAATTACCTCTTTGTTTCCTTCACGTATCCACTATTATCTCCAGCAGGTGAATAGGGCTAGCTCTAGCAGCGAGGAGAACACTTTGTCTTCTACAGAAGACAAAATCAAAGCTGGCCCTTTTCATGACTTGACTGATACGGACCAGCCCAGGTGGCTGTTTTTATGCTGAGGACTGATGCGGACCAACGCAACTGTTTGCATGCGTATAGCTGATACCGACTGATACAGACCAACGCAACTGTTTGCATGCGTATAGCTGATACCGACTGATACAGACCAACGCAGCTGTTTGCATGCCGATAGCTGATACCGACTGATACAGACCAACGCAGCTGTTTGCATGCCGATAGCTGATACCGACTGATACAGACCAACGCAGCTGTCTGTTTTCATGCCGATAGCTGATACCGAGTGATACGCACCAACGCAGCTGTCTGTTTTCATACCGACTGCTGATACCGAGTGATACGGACCAACGCAGCTGTCTATTTTCATACCGACTGCTGATACCGAGTGATACGGACCAACGCAGCTGTTTTCATACCGACTGCTGATACCGAGTGATACGAACCAACGCAGCTGTCTGTTTTCATACCGACTGCTGATATCGAGTGATACGAACCAACGCAGCTGTCTGTTTTCATACCGATAGCTGATACCGAGTGATGCAGAACAACGCAGCTGTCTGTTTTCATACCGATAGCTGATACCGAGTGATGCAGACCAACGCAGCTGTCTGTTTTCATGCCGATAGCTGATAATGAGTGATACAGACCAACGCAGCTGTTTTCATGTTTTCATGGTGATACGAACAATCCAAGCCAATGCTACTCACCCCCCAGCTGCTCAGCTCTAGCCGGCAAGTGAGAAAGTGTTCAGAAAGCAAGACAGTTTCTTCCTGTCCATCGACCGTGGATGGCCAGCTTCTCTGTCAGTTAAGTGATCATTTTATTTTTTTGTTATCTGTTATCTGTTTGTGTCGTCCTGAAGAAGGGTCCATGCCCGAAACTTCGACTTCTTGTCTAAGTCTATCTTGGTTAAGATCCCTTTGTAGTTCTTCAAGCAGAACCTCACTACTGGCTGTGCTGGACTAGCTTGTTTTGCTAAGTCTTTTCTGCCAATGCAGTGATTACAGAGAAGTGCTGACCACAACGCATGCGCTCTCATGAAGAATTCCCGCTGTCTTAAAATAACTCACCGAATAGCTTTGTCTCCCCATTCGGACCTTACTGTATAAATTTAATACAGTTTACATGCATACGGGGTCAGGTTAGACGAGTCGACATGAAAAACTCTTACCTCTGCTCCTTTTCCACCCCTCCTTACAAAAATCCCCAACTAAACTAGCAGACAGACGCGACGAGAACAGATATGACACAACTGAACGAGAAGCTAGAAGAAGAACCGTTGTTAAGTCTGCAGGATGTCAGGAAGAAAATGGGGGAAAGCCCAGAAGGGCAAATGGAGAAGCTTTTATCCAAAATGAAAATGTTTAAAATTAATTTTAACATAGTAAATTGATGTTCAGCCAGGGAATCACCAGCTTGGTAGCCCAAGGGCTATCACTCTCACCAAAGGTGTTGGCATAGCAACCAAAGCCAGTCCCATTTATTGAATCAAAGATTAAATACTACTTATTAAGATGGACAGCTTCCTTAACATAGTCTGTTAGGGAAATAACTGTGCGATTTGTGGCCATCTTCCCCTGTGTCATGCGGGATAACTCTTCCCGCACAGGAGTTGCCTTTCTTACACAAATTACTCTGCCTGAATAAGAAAGACAACTTATGCGCGGTAAGATTTATCCAGAATAACAAAAGGCATATATTCCCACAAACGTGCAGTTACTTCCACCAGACAGCTAGAATATTTTAACAGAAAGTATGAAGAGAGCCGCTCACTTCAGTAGTAGTCTAAAATCTTTCATTGAATCCCCTCCCCTGAGCGTGTGCGTTCGCGAGCGCACGCGAGTGTTTGCATGTGTGGGTGCATGCCCTCTTAGAGGTACGAACAGTACAGGAGATCACACCCCGTTTCCGCCATCTTCCTTTGCAGTATCGATTCAGCTGTTCCCTCTAGAGGGCGACAGAAGTGGCCAGTCACGAAATGGTTTGTGACAGAAACAATGATTGGATTTGCGGAGCACTATCTGAGCTGTGCAGGTCACTGCCCACGCCCTTGTGTTCGGGCCTTCATTATTATTTCATAGGAACCAGATAACGGCTGCATCGTTTCTGTGCGTAACTGGTGAACTGCACCGGCGACATGAACAGAACTCTATAAGCATCTCAAACACAAACTAGAACACGGGCCAGTATTCACTCCTAGAAAAGGGGCCAGTATTCAATGATAAAAAAGGGCCAGTGTTCAATGATAGAAAAGGGGCCAGTATTCACTGGTATTGATTTCTCATTCTTTCACTCAGCAGTACTCATCCTCCCAAACATTCATCACCATCTTGCCTGTTCTGAATGTTCAGAAGGGACGTCGCTGCCTCTCAAGGCCGAAGGGTTTGATTTCATTGTGAATTGACACAATGTTCGTCTAGTTTTGCGAACGGCAGCCCTCTCTACTAACTGCAAACACCAACGCTGCAAGCTACTCCAGCAAGACAGGAAACAGACGCTGATCACGGCAACCAGCCCGCCAGCTTTTCCTCCGTCCTCCTTTCTTGGTTGTCCGTTAAATCATCTGACCCCCCCCCCCCCCCCCCCCCAAAAAAAAAAAACGGTTAGCGAATACTTTTCTGGTTGCTCCATTGAAGAGTTTTGAGCCTGCAGTTGCATATATTGCCGGTGTTCCAAAGGATCGAACGAGCAGAAAGTAGAAAGACGAAGGGGAAGAGGAACTGAGAGAGAGAGAGACGAGGACTCCTCAAGCCCAAGAGGTTTTTTTTAAGGCAAGGGGACAGCGAGCGTTGGGGTTGGGGAGTGAAGGGTTGGGGAAACTGAGGACAATCGGAGAAGGAGAAAGAGACAAAGCGAGACTGTAGGCTTTAATTTACACCATCTGCTCTCTGAAATCAGCGGCTCCGACGTGAAGCACCCAAAAGGATAAACTGTAATCTCCTTTCGTCTCGCCACGTGACAGCACGCAGACGGCCTGACGTCACGCAGCCTGGCAGGCAGACGTCGAGTGCCTCAATCCACTTTAGCCTCGGCCCCCTTCATGATCGTCCTCCGCAGATTTCGGCGACACGTTTCACTTGGAGTGCCCTCCCTTGCCCATCAAAGCAAGCCCCTCAACGCGGATGGTAAATGCGCTCCCATGTCCAGTTTCAGACCTGTCCATGTGTCCCCACGTCCTGCCCAGGCCTCGCCGCTCTCACGCCAGCAGCAGGACTCTGGCCTTTGATTTGAAGAAAATCTCTTCATCCCGCCTCCCACTTACTGAGGAAAACAACGCTGTGGATGTACCTCTGTCCTCATGACGTCAGCCGTGCGCCCGTTGTTGCCTCCAAAAGCTCTGCTCGGATTCTTCCGCCAAGAGCGATCCCTGACCAAAGGCCTTGACCTTCTCATCCTCTTTTTTTTTCCTTCACGAGCGTTTCACGTAAACAGGCGAGGCAGCTGACATCAAAAACCTCACAGAGGTGACAGCGTTAATCTTCAGTCTCACTTAACTGCACCACTGCTCCTGAAGTCTTTTTAGTCCATCCCCCAGCTTCTCTTCCCCCTTTATTCCAACGTCTGCCATAGAAATCAATTTCATGTCTTCAAACGAACTCGTTGATAAAATGTATTGGATGTAGCTTTTCTTAGTATTCCTCGTATTTTTTAAAAATTATTTTTCTTTCTGTCACTTTGTCAGCTCGTGGTTGATAAAGTTCTTTCGTTTCCCAGTTGCCTGTCTGTCCGTTCTTTCGTCTTCTGTTTACTGCGTGTTTCTGTGTGTGCGCCTCTACGAAAATCTTACTGCTTATGCCACTTGCTCATTATTTCTCAGAGTTGATTTAACCCACCCCAGACAAGAAGACACGCCCGCAGACTATAAGTGTGGGACAAAGTGACACTGGAGATAGGGACGTCTGTATCAAGACTGTCTTTTCTCTGGTCCTTGTTTACCATCGCTTTTAGAAGCAACAAACACTGATGTTGCAATCGAGCTTCAAGACAGAAGTGATATAATCATTTACAAATCAAAGCAGTCCAGTCCACCCACCCGTCTGTCGTCCATTACCATCACTGCAGCACGAGTTTTCTGTAAGAGCCTTTTGCACCGACAAGTAGGCTAGCAGCTCTTGGCCCACGTCATCTGGTCATCCGCTCGTCAGCTGCCGTTCTCGATCAAAGACGGATCGATGACAAACACCACCACGTGTTTGTCACTTGAAGCAGTGGGATTGGGGAAGAACGTGGTGATTTCTTTCCTCTGACTCTCGACAGACCGCTCTCGCGAACCCCAAACGCTCCCCTCATACAGGCGACCCCAATTATCACAAGCAGCAGGCGGGTGTCGGGAGACAGCTACCATCCCGGTCCCAGTCTAAAAAGTCGTCTCCAAACGTTAGCTTCTCTGTCTGCAAACTACTTCAGCCATCTTTCCCCTGAGGCGCGCTTGGTTGTTGTCGATGTTGTTCAGTGTCCTGTACTTGTCGATGACAAAGATACGGTCGGATGCTGGTGCACGCATCTTTGTATGCAAGTATTTGTCATTTTTTACAGGTATCTCTGTGCAAGTATCTCTACATGCGTGTGTGGGTGCGAGTGGGTATAACGGGTGTGTAAGTTTTACGCGCGTGCCTAACTAATCCACAGACAGGCGGAAAATGGAAAGGGGGGAACCAGAGACCATCCAGAGAGCAACGCTGCCTGCTGTATCTGTGTCAGCGTGCGTCATTCCAACGGGAAAACCCCATCCCCATCCCAATACTTCTGGCTCCGTGACTCACACATCAGTCTCACAGACACTGGTCGGTTCTGGCCTCCTGATTACACACCGCAATATCAGTATGTTGTTTGTTGCTTTTTAGTATGTAGATCTAAAATCTCTGATTTTACTGTCGTATTCCCACTAACAGAGTCGTTCACGCGCCGTTGCACTGGACGTGCCATGTGTCACGCACCCGTAAAGCTGAGCCACAGTACCGACCCATTACTTCTGTCGGGACAGGGGTTCGTGATTCAACCACTAGCTGGATAAAACATACAGCAGCATAGAGAGGTTCTTGGTATAACTATCCGTGACACCCGGCAGTACAGAGAGGTTCTCGGTATCACTATCCGTGACACCAAGCAGGACAGAGAGGTTCTCGGTATCACTATCCGTGACATCAAGCAGTACAGAGAGGTTCTCGGTATCTCTATCCGTCACACCAAGCAGTACAGAGAGGTTCTCAGTATCACTATCCGTGACACCAAGCAATACAGAGAGGTTCTCGGGATCTCTATCCGTGACACCAAGCAGTACAGAGAGGTTCTCGGTATCACTATCCGTGACACCAAGCAGTACAGAGAGGTTCTCGGTATCACTATCCGTGACACCAAGCAGTACAGAGGTTCTCGATATCATCATCAGTGATACCAAGCAGTACAGAGAGGTTCTCGGTATCACTATCCGTGACAGCAAGCAGTACAGAGAGGTTCTCAGTATCACTATCCGTGACAGCAAGCA
>SMGT01000510.1:24343-42182 GCA_004794575.1 Lanistes nyassanus | reverse complement strand
GTGACACCAAGCAGTACAGAGAGGTTCTCGGTATCACTATCCGTGACACCAAGCAGTACAGAGGTTCTCGATATCACTACCCGTGACTTCAAGCAGTACAGAGAGGTTCTCGACATCACTACCCGTGACACCAAGCAGTACAGAGAGGTTCTCGGTATCATCATCAGTGATACCAAGCAGTACAGAGAGGTTCTCGGTATCACTATCCGTGACACCAAGCAGTACAGAGAGGTTCTCAGTATCACTATCCGTGACAGCAAGCAGTACAGAGAGGTTCTCGGTATCATCATCAGTGACACCAAGCAGTACAGAGAGGTTCTCGGTATCATCATTAGTGACACCAAGCGGTACAGAGAGGTTCTCGGTATCATCATCAGTGACACCAAGCAGTACAGAGAGGTTCTCGGTATCATCATCAGTGACACCAAGCAGGACAGAGAGGTTCTCGCTTCCAGGACCACTGGCAGTTTCCATGGTCCCAAGGCCTCCCAAGCTCGACACAATCATGGCGCCCACCATACCAAAGGCAGCACCAGCTAGTAGTGATCACGGATCAATGACACCAAATGTCAACAAGACCGGGTTGGGGGTGTGAGGGAGGGAGGCATGCCTCGTCCCCAGGTCCGCTCTTGCACTTATCCTTAGCACTTCCCTTCCGATCAAAACCCTCCCCTGCTTCAGCTCTGAACTGATACCGAATGGCTAATGGTGACGGAGGCGGATGAAATCATGAAGGGTCCTGAATAATGAGCAGACCTTGGGGTCAGGGTCTTTCGATCAGGCGACTTGCAGACTTACAAATTCCTGGGGGGAAATCAAACTAACTGCATCCTTATCAAACTCACTGCATCCTTAGCACTCGAGTTACAGGTATCATACTTGTCTTCTACTTGACGAACGGACAAAAAAAAATGAGGATACAGAGTGGATGGAAAGGATTGTGGGAGTTGATGAAACGAATGCATAAATGAAAGGTACGTATCAAAAGTTTTCTTTTTTAACTGCATCCTCATTGATAATTGATATATCCATACAGTTCGGCATAATCAATATATATATATATATAGAGAGAGAGAGACCAGAAAAAAACCCTGAACGTTTGGACATTTCTCAACCAGTGAAACGCGTCTCGCAGATATCAGAACGTGCGACAATCTGCTTCGTACGGCTAGAAATCACTTCCCATGCGTACTAGCAATCTCCACAATCGCTTTTTGTACTAAAGCCATGCAAGAGGCTGTACAA
Organism: Lanistes nyassanus; assembly: GCA_004794575.1. Taxonomy (NCBI): domain Eukaryota; kingdom Metazoa; phylum Mollusca; class Gastropoda; order Architaenioglossa; family Ampullariidae; genus Lanistes; species Lanistes nyassanus. Next base: position 40,937 of record SMGT01000510.1, on the reverse strand, counting down.
ACTGTCTAAAGGCATTCCTTCACTGGCGGAAAGGTTCACGCAAGAGTTTCTGACTCCTGCCTGAAGCAATTTGTTGCACTGTAGGTTTTTATCGATCTCTCACATACAACCTGTTGGACTGCAGGTTTTAATCGATCTCTCACATACAACCTGTTGGACTGCAGGTTTTAATCGATCTCCGACATAGAACTTGTCGCACTGCAGGTTTTCATCGATCTCTGAGATACAACTTGTTGCACTGCAGGTTTTTATCCATCTCTTACATAACAACCTGTTGGACTGCAGTTTTAATTGATCTCCAACACACAACCTGTTGAATGCAGGTTTTAGTCGATCTCTGACATACATTTGGTCAAGTGTGTGTGGGGGGGAGGGGGGGGCGGCAGCGGGGTATACTGAAAGCTACAGAAAGATGGCCGGGGCGGACAGGCAGTTTAATGCCCGGGCATTGTCACCCAGGGAGTCTCAGTGTGCATGCTGTCTCCCCTGCCTGTCTGTCGTCTTGCCATCTGTGGCAAGTCCTCAGCGATGAGCTCAAAAACCATCCTCGGCGGAAGCCTTGATCGATCGACGCCGCAGAGGTTGCTGAGTGCTACCATGCCCCCCTGTATCCCTTTTCATTTCTTGTCCGTCGACGACGGACAAAGTCTGCCTGCTCCCTTCCTCCCATGCCCCAGACAGAGGACACACAGATTCGGAAGCGAACAGGCAACATAAAGCAGTCAGGCCCAGGGGACAACAGCCAGGCAGCAGGCAGCTTTCACAGACGCCAGGATCGCGAGTGTAGTGAGTTAGTGAGGCTAGAGCTCGCACACCCTGAGTACAAGGTTCCTGATGTCATGACCTAGCTTCACTTTCACACTCACGATACTAGCATTTTTAATAAATTGCCTAAGGCGTTGATTATGAAATTATCAACTCGTCTCCTTAGCGCATGCTGGCATGACATTAGGACAAAACACTACCGACAAATAGAAAACGTGATCCGTTTATCTTAGCCGGCACCTCCCTTTGACCACCTGCTCAGCGTCTTTACCAGTCATCCGTTGTGCCGTGACCATTTCACTTTCACTTCTGCCGTGATCCTCCTTCACGTCGTTAGATGTGACGTGGGGCTGTCATATCGTGTGTGTGTGTGATGAAAAGGGTCGGCTTATGACGATGAAGTACAAAAATTGCAAACGGTACTCCACGGAAAGAAGGCTTTCAAAGTCAAGCATATAAGGGCGTAGATTACAGGCTGGACAGTTTCTTCTCCTTGTCCTTCTGCGCGTCGAAGCTCCGACTCCCGGATGTACCTCTCCAATCGACAGTTACGCCCCCTGATCGACCTGCTGACTGTACACCGAGATATAAATGCGTCCACCCAGGCATGTTTATCCTTACTCACGAAGATGCATGCCTCCTATAAATATACTATGGTTTGAGGGCAGACCTTGGAATCTTTGATGACTTTCGTCCGTTTCGAATGTAGCAGGCTGTATGTGAAACGGATCATGTGCTGATATAGTGCACATTTTGACTTTGATATTTCAAGCGCTAATGGTTACGACGATGATGAAGAAAAGCAATCTTTCTAACGAACAGCAGGTTACCTCCCCTCCTATCACGGCCAAATGCACGTGCACTAAGGTCGCAGGTCAAACTGCTCTCTCTCTCTCTCAGTAAGGCTACAGGCACAATCACGTAAACCTTTTGTGACAAGGTGCACTGGGAAAGCCCTTCAGTTTGATGAAGACGTCAGCCATGGTTCGAAGCCGAGTGTTAGCGGCACGGCCGACTACCCGACCACTCCGGTTGCAACCAGCGCTTCTGATTGGTCTTTTCATTAGCCTGTCAATCATGCAGAACGGCGCGGTTCAGCGGGGGCTCGCCTACTAATCAGATTCATTTCCTAGGCTCAGCGGGGTGACGTCAGAAAAACAGGTTTAGTCTCTTCTCCTGTCACCATTAGCAACATGACTTTAAAGAAAGGAAGGGGAAGCGGGGAGGGGGTCTTTCTGGAGGGGGAGGGACAAGCTTAAAAAATTCACATCAATTGGCTACTAGATCCCCACCAGTCCCATCCCGCCACAAAATAGCCTGAATGTTGTTACTAGTTGAAAGTAGGTGTTGGCGTCAGAATACTACCGCGTTCATAGTCTCTAACGTCACACTCTAGCGTCATCGTGATCCTGCCTTCTACAGAATTCGCCTGAGATAACCGATGCCATTGTTGTTACCCTAGTAGGTCAATTTATTCAGCACGGTAAAAGGACCAAGGAGTCAACAAGATATTGAACTGATTAAAGACTTGCCCTTTTAACGGCAGGTTTCCGGAACACCCATCATGGACAGACCTACCGGCCACTGCCAGACCCCAGAGGCAGTTGGCGAGCTACCCCCTTCCCTCCCATCCCTCTGCCAGAACCGATCACAGGCCCCATGATGGCAACACGCGGATGCAGGGTCACGTGGTCCACTGCCGGAGGCACATTGTTGAGTGCTAATCAACATTTGCTTCATGCGCCATTGCAGCAAATTGCACAGGAAGGGCCTGAAGGCAGCTCAGCTTCTCTCCAAGGCTAAGCAATTGGCGTCTGGGAGGCTGCGTAACTAAGAAATTATTCCTATGGTTTGTGGACTCTTATCTCTCGGAGCAAAGGTCAGGTTCCTTTCTGCAAAGATCCCCACCACCACCACCACACCCGCCACCCCTCTCATGTTACGTTTCACTCTAGAGCATCTTTTCTTCCAGTCTTCCGTAAACATGAACAGCAATAAGTTCACTAAGCCGCTGCATACCCTCTGATCAAATTTCGACTCTAAATTCAGCTGTCCACGGAGGAAATGAGAATTTTCATCCCATCCGAAATCGGCAGCAAAGCTTCAAAACTTTCAAATCAAATCAAATGCCCGTGAAGTGAAAGACTCCCGCCTCAAGGCATCATTCTGCGCGTCCCAGCACAAAGACCACTGACTATAGCAATAGTATATGCACAACCTGAAAAGTTTCTAGCACGGGGGCAGACATCTGAACGCCGTAGATTCAACAAACCGAGATCACAGTGTCTGGTAAGAGATTTTAGATGTAATTTAATACTTCAGTGAAATCAATGCCATTCTTACCTGCCAATGAGCAGGGATTTTTCGCTGCATAAGTGAAACATCAGGAAATAAGATTAATGTTATTATCAAAATATTCCATAGAAAGGAACAAGAACACGGAGAAACACGAAAAAAACCTACAAATCTTGTTGCACTAATATGGAACAGGAAATGCCATTTAATTCCTCAACGAAATACTTCAAGCCGACGCCAACTATAACAGAGAGACAGACAGAAGAAGCTTAGTTATTTTCTGTTCTGCACTTCGATGTATCTTACCTTTGTAGCATAAGGGGTTTTGCTTTTTGTTTGATTTTTGCCGCAATTTTTTTACTGCTAATGACACACGTGATCACAATGTTAAAAATGTAAGTGTAGATAAACAACATAAATATGCACACAGGCACAGGCACAGGCACGCATGCATAAGCACCCAAGAACGCACTCACAATCACACATAGGAACACTGACACTCGCGCACATGGAAAACCATATACATTACACGCACAGATAAACAGCAGTAGAAACACAAATAAGTACGCATTCGAACATGCCTGCACGCACCTATCCAGGCACACACGTATAGTGTAATCATCTCTTTACCTGACTGATCCTGTTAAAGCCGTACTGCTTGAACCTCTCGTCGTACAGTGGCAGGGAGGCTCGCGCGATGTAGAACGGCTCCCAGGGGTCCGTCCACTCCACGGCGTAGCCCACCCGTAATCCTTCCGGTCTCGCCAAGTCTCGCCACCTCTCGTAGTCCGTGGGCCGTTGGCATTTGCCGCACACCTCTTGGTAGAAAGGTCGCACAGACCCGGTCTCCCAATCCCGCAGCAGGTCTGCCCTAGTGGCCGGCGCGCTGACTCCGTCCCGCATCTCGAAGGAAGGCACGACATAGGCGGTTTTCCTGGATCTAGACAATGTCCTGTTCTCCAGCTCCTCTCTGTCCAGCAGCTTCTGGAAGCCAGACCTCAGCTCCAGTGACGGCAGCATGTCCACGTCCACCACCATCACGTAGCGGGTTTGCACGTAGTTGATGGCCAAGTTCCGCAGCAGGTTGTGCGGGTACGCCAGACCTTCTGCTGCGATGTTCTCGGGCGGATGCCGGGCGGCGCCCGTGCGGCTGAAATTCTGGCCGCAAGTCAGCCCCGCGTCCACGGCCCTGGCCAGCACCTGCACGTTCCGCGGGGAGCGGCTGATGGGGAACACCAGGTGGAAGGTGACGTAGCGGTACACGTCGTCGTAGCAAAAGTGGTGGTGCAGGATGCTTTCCACGGCGGCGGGGAAGTTCTCGTCGTAGGTGAAGACGGCCACGGACACCGGCCCCTTCCAGCGCGCACTCAGGTCCACCACGTAATGCAGGTGATGAGGCGAACACTGCGTCACTAGCGTCACATCGTGAGCGTTGTGCAGCACCACGTGCTCCGAGGTCAGAAAGTTGTCCAGGACGTGGAAGGTGCCGCTTTTATCCAGCCTGCAAGAAAAGAGGCAGTGATGTATTAAAAGGTCTCACCAGCTAGACACAGAATCGCCTGTTTCAGATTACCAGGTTCACCTGCGGGTTTGAACAAGCAGGAAAATGCTAAACAGTGACTTATAAGTCAGTAAAAGCTAGGGACGGACGATGCCAGACGCATTGAAGTGGCTTCCAGTTCTCCCGACGAAATCATACAGTCGAACGAAACAAACATCTTACACTCTCTAAATCTAATGCAGCTATGCAGCAAAATAGATATCACAAATTTTGTAGCTCTGTTGTGGTGCCAGACCCAACATCGCGTGGGATCCCCATTCATTCCCCACCACCCATCAAAATCTACCTACCCGACCTTCGCGCACCTACCTGTAGGAGTTCTTGACGCGCTCTAACATCTCGTCGATGACAATCTTGACGCTGCGTCCCTGCAATTGCCGCCCCACGCCAGGGCCCTCTGCACCGCTGCGCTGCGAAATGTCCCGGGCTTCCAGACGCGACAGCAGCGCCATGTGGATCAACTGCAGCAACACAACCGTCAGCACCAACACCACGATGATGCGGCCCAACCGTAGGCGCTGCCAGCCGCCTAGCCTCATGACGTCGCAAACCTCTGACGTCAGTCGCACGTTACGTCACTGCTGGCTCTCATGCGACCCCCTCGACCTACTGCGGCCGCCAGGTTTAACGCTGCTTGATAGGGTGTCACAACATGGCTACACCGTGTCCAACGCAAACAGCTCTCTCCCAGACAACAGACGGACAATAAGGTTCTCCGCAGTTCCACACCATGTACAGACAAAAAGCAAAGTGCGAACGGCTACATCTTCCTGATTTCTCTCCAGGACTGGCATGCAACCGTCAGCTCTAATCAGATGTGACTAAATGTGTCGTCTTCATCGCGTCTGTGTACCAGCTCCTACATGACGCGTGTTCAAGGAACAGCCAGACTGCAAGATTCCAAAGCTGTAAGAAAACAGAAAACAAAACCCCACATTAAAACCCCACTACAAAAAGCAACAACTTAAATTAAGACAGAAGAACAGAACAGACAACAGAAAATAATCTACCAGATAAGCCAAACTTTTAACTGAGGGACGCAGGCATATGCGCACGCGCGTGTGTGGGCGTGCATATCTGTGTGCATGGGCCCTAAAGCAGCCTTAAATAATGTAAGCGGGTAATAGAAAAAAAATTCTCTGCCTCTGTTGTCGCCACTGCTGATGAGAAACTGCAGCCAGCGGCAGCGGTTGGGGGAATAATCCCACTTGCTGACGACAAGGCGACATAAACATTTCTGTTTTGAAAATTACAAAACTGTTATCACAAAGTGCTGTTTCACATCCACTCACCATAAAATACGCCAAATAATAAGACCTGACGCTGCTAAATCCATTATGTGGGTCCTGCGCACTGCACACTTCCGGTTAGCGAAACGAGGCGAGCTCGGTTGCACCATCTTTTTTTTACTGACGACTTTATTTGAGCTCTGGAGGCTCGACCTCTCTGTAGCTCTCAGGGGAGATAACACGGTTATGGGTGTGATATCACACTGCTGCTGCATGGGGAGGTTTTGTTTTCTCATTGCCAATTTTAATGCACGCCACCCTGTTTCTAGGTGCGTCTTTTTTTCCATGCGCAGGATTACGTCGATTCATATGAGGAATGAACTCATGCTTAAAAATACAAAAACTAATTTGGTAATCATGAAAACAGAAAAAAGTATCATCTCTTTCCCCTCTCCCTCAGTAAGTGCGCGCGAACGTGAATACATGAGCAAAAGAAAGAGATACTTCGTGTCGACTGACATTAACTAATACGGCATGACGCGTATTGGTTTATAACCTTTTCGTCTTACCTACATGTCGTTCTCCTCCTCCATACACACACGCACGCACACACACACACACATACATACGCAGTCACTAGTTCTTGTGTCCAAAACTATCAAAATCTCAAGACTTATCTAACCCGTTTTAAAACCAACAGCATGAAGTTAATGCGTGCTTGCCATCGACACAGAGAGCCGCTCGGAGTTCGTGTCCGGCACAGGTGTGATCTGCATGCGGCACCTGTTTACAGGTCTGGTCGCACGGACCTTACCTATGTAAGGTCTGTGCTGGTCGTCAGGACTATTCTACGGCTACTCCAGTTTCATCCTCTTCCCCTCCCCCGACACCCTTGCTCGCCGTCTCCACTCCTGCGCCCTTGCTCAAGAGAGGCTTTATCGCTGACTAGACATCAAACAACCAAGTTCGTTCGGTCAGTTTAACATGATTCTTAAGACTTCGTGCGCACACACACACGCGCGCATTTCGTTCTCTTGCAAAACCATGCTTCTTTTTCATTTTAATTTTAGCGTTTATGTATAATTATGTTATTATGTATAAATAAATTATGTACGAAATAAGTTATCCGCATTGTTTACAGTCGTACATGCTCCTGTCAGGTTAAAAATTAAGGCTGTTGTGCCCAGCGGAAGGGGAAAAAAACAGTTTTGCTCTGCGGCTGCTAAAGAAGGGTAAAACTTATCAAACGAGACGGCATCACGTGCGGCGGTTGACAATCGGCTGTGTTTGAACTGCGACACCTAGAGAACTGATTGCTGGGTCGAAGGGTGAGTGGTGGGTTTCTGCAACGCGGTCACGCCTCAGTGACGCCCACCCCTCCTCTCACACTCGCAAAAAGGACTCCTTTGGCTCGTGCAGCGAAAAGCTTAAAGGAATCCAAACCTTTCTATCCGGATCCCATTTCCCCATTGTCACTTGGACAAGATACCGTATTCCTCTCTCGAAGATCCCCGCCCACTTTTGGAATCAAAGCGTTCCTCTTAAGAAAGGTACCCGCTTGTTACCTAATAGGGAAGATGCTAGGTTCCTCTCTAGTGAGAGGAACAAACAACTGTACCCTAAAGCAGTCGATTTCTCTTGACAGCTGGTGTCTGTTACCTGACGACTGAGATGCTGGATTCCTTCTTGAGACAGACACCCGCCTCTGAACAGATGACTAAGACACCTTATAGATTCCTCTTGAGACACACACCCGCCTCTGAACTGATGTCTTAGATACTAGATTTTGCTTGAGATCGATACCGCACGAAAGGAAAACGTGGGGAAACTAGACGCATTGCCCTAAAATACGCCTTTATCGCAAAAAAAAGGAAAAGCGTTAAAAGCGTTTCTTCAATGCGTAAACGCAAATTTCCGGTCTGTGTCCTTCACTGGCGTTAATTCAAAAATCTGGGTTTTTTTCTCTAAAAACAAAAAACAAACCCCAAAACCATATTGACAGGTTTCTATGAAGGCACCCAAAAACTGATAATGCAACAACGTCCGATTTCCTCTAATGATGGACATGACGTCCACCAACGTGAAAGCTACGTTCGAAAAACAAAAAATTTCAGCAGATAAAAAAAATGGTAAAATCCCCCGCCACACACACCCACACCCCCGCCACCTTGTGCGAGCAACTGCACGTGGTTCTGCGCACTGCAAACATGACCTACTAACGGCAGGCCTGCGGGGCCGTCGAGGATCTCGGGGGCCCTGGGAAAATGTCATGATGGGGAGGGCAGTGTGTGTGTGGGGGGGGGGAGACTTCTTAAAGATATACACTTGGGGGGGGGGGCTCAGTATCGGATTTCCCCCCCCCCCTTCTCCACGGCCCTGCTAATGTGCCTCCTCTGCTGGCACCAGACACAGGCGCACTTAATCTCTACGCTACGGTGTCTACATCTGCAGGTAAACGTGGTGGTATTAGCACTGCCTTGACCTCAAGGTAAAATGCACGTCTTATACTAACAATCTCAAGTACCTCCGGTCCTGTGCTAAAATCTAACGTAGCGACTTCCTGTACTTAAATTTCACGTATCTACACCCTAATTTAAAAATCGAAGCCACCAGGTGCGGTTTTAGCCTAATGGCCCCCTTAATGTGCAAGAAAATATAATATACACTATGTCTTGTGCCAACAGGTTGTTGTTTGTAGAACTACGACTGATGCAAGTTGCAGAGCCAAGCTGAGCATGTACAATAAAAGCCATAATGAAAAGAACCAAAATATCTCATGCTTACCATCCCACCCCCTCACTCCAAAACAAAGACTGACTAACCGGGGGGGGGGAGGGGGGCACTGGGATTCAGTGATTCAACTGGCTTTAGTTAAGACGAGCAGAACAATGGAAGCAGCAAGACAGGGGTTGGATTTAAACAACACGAAAAACTGTCAGTGAAAATCTGATTTCTAAAGCGTTGTCTTCTCCCCAACTTTCACCCGGTTACAGCTGGCCACGACACTAGCAACGACTCCTACCACGTGGTTTTTTTTAAAGGCTAGTCGAACGTTTCCTTGACTGAGCTGTCTTCAAAATCTGTCCCCAGCAGCGAAATGGCGAGACAAATTAGCGGCGGTCGGCTATGATATCTGAGCTGCCGGGCTGTCCTAGGCGGCATGTCAATATGACGGCTCGGGCTGGCTCCGTACCTCACTTTAGTTCTAAGATGGGCATGCGTGTGTAAAAATGTTCACGCGCGCGCGCGTGTGTGTACAAGCAAACAGTTCAATGGCAGATTGGAACAGCTGTTAAGAATTCTCAAATGGTATAACTAAAGGTTTCTAGGGGACTTTCACCTATCACACCCACTCCTATACAAACATGCCCCGCCCGCGCACACAGAACCAGTGCACAGCCACCACACCGTATCGCTACTGGTTCTTCTACTGCGATAAAGTCCCATCGACGACGAAAACTGCTAATGTGTCAATTTCTGCACAATCCCAAACCCTGAGTCTCGCGGTTCCGCAGTTTAAAAAAAGAAAAAAAGAAAAAAGAAACCGCCTGTGCGGGTAGAGCTGCGGGCTAGCATGAGAAAGTTTGCTAGTTCGAATCCAGGAGTAGTCTAGTAAGCACTAGGATTATTTCCTGGAGTTAAACATTGTGCAGACTCCATGTGGCCATTCCCCGAATATTAAACTGCCTGTCCGCACTGGTCATCTCACTGCAGTTATCAGTCTGGTGGTTCTTTCAGTGCATAGCTTAGTAATAGGACCCCATTCCTTCGAAGCGCGAAGTCACTGCGAGGTGGTAGGACTGTCCCTCCAAAATTACCTACCTCACAGTTATTGAGTTAAGGCGTCCGCTTTCGATTTGGGAGATCGGTGGTTCGTGTCCTGTCCGAGTCATACCTAAAACTTACGATCTGGCAATCTAGTAGTGCCCTGCCTGGCACTAAAGGGAACAGTACTAGGACTGGTTGGCCCAGTGTCAGTATAATGTGACTGGGTGAGACTGAAGCCTGTGTTGAGATAGTAGTTAACTTTGTCTAAGCAACACTGTTTTCATACGCACCTAGTTTGCAACGTTAAGCAACAAAGAACCAACCAACCCGCATTGGTAAAAGAAAACCAAAGGATGTGTCACGCACCCACATAACAGCATCCCTTTCCATGAAAGCAATGGCGAACAATTAAAGTCCCACCCCAAAACACTCCTGACCATTAATAATGATTCTAGAGGCTGACTCAGTCACTGACAGTGACACTGAGTATGACGCTGTATTGAATGAGCTCACGTATTTGGAAAGTGAACAACTGCTGCAGTAGTGCGACTGTGGCAGCGGTCCCTGAATTAGTACATTAATCGTAATCTGTGCAATTTGTACCAGGAATCTGCGCTTTTCAGATACAAGACATTGGATTGGTAAATTGTTGTGATTGTGTACCGTTCACAGCGACGGAAAAAGTCCACACAGCCCAGGCACTGATTCTGGCACCGCATATCATTTGTGTCTACAAGGACAGGAACTTAAAACTTACACCCCATGCGCAGCACAGCTGCCCTACCCTTCAGACACGTGCTGCTAAACTTTCCCACGCCCCTTTATTGCTCGTGCACTCTTAGCTCCCACGTTCTACGATGCTATTCAAAATACACGGAAGTCTGTCAGTGTCAGTGTCTGAAAATGTATATTTCCAAAATGTATAGAACTCTTTTTTTATGAAATCAATCTGTATTTGATTAAAGAGACGACCAATGTAAACTATCTCTCCTACCTTCAACACGTGATAAATCCACACAAAACACCAGTGTCGTGATGCTTGCGGCTATAGTATTTCAAGAAAGGCTACCAACAGTCAAGGGGCTGCCAACAGCACGAAGCACTTGTAGTCCAGTGGCAACATCCACCATATGAAAAGTTTCAACGAAACGATAGGCCTGATGCCGAACAAAGTATAACATCCACATCCATCACACTAACCAGAAAAGACGACAGTAGCATACTGTGTCAAGTCCGAACCATTAGCAAAGGCTGACAGCACGCAGCTTTCACTCTTGCAAACCCCGTGAATTTTTATTTTGATAGTTTACTTCCTGTGATTCCTAGACATGCGCAGTAGGAAGCGAATGACGTCATTAGGAAAAAATGGCTGCCTTCGTTAGTCTGTCTAGTTGTTGACATCAACATAAAAAGCTTTCCAGCTTATTCAAGTTTTTATGTAAGTTATTCAAGTTTCATTTGCTTTCAAGTTCAGAAGCATATATAGTCTGATAAGATTGTGCTGAAAACGCCTTATCAGCCAAGATCAATTTCAGAATCACAGTTGAGTTATAACTTGTATTTGATTTTGTGTTTTAAGTGGATACGAAATCAGGAATGAAAGGATTTTAATGCTTACAACATTTATAGGGTGCTGGCAGCCTGTATTGAGAGACATATCACTATATGGTCATCCTTTGGGAATATCTAGACTGCCAACCATTTCCTTCATCTTTAGATGAACCCGAGAAGAATATAGCTGATTTCAGAGAAACAGAAAAACTCAAAAAGCTCTTTCTAGCATGATCAGAGCTATTCAGCTAAGTTCTATTACTACACAAAGACAACGACAGTCCCTAGTATCATTTTACGATTTTATCATTAATACGATAACTATACAAAAAATAACTACGTTACACAGGAAATATTTGTGACCTATAACAAGTCATCATGCTGCTTCTGTGCTTTTTTTTCAGAAATCTTTGGAAACAGACATGGGTAGACCTGCACCTTTGGTCTGGTCCATCTTGAAATTTGTATCCATCACGACTACAGTCTATTCACAAGGTTTGTTTTTGTCATTTTTAAGGACAGTCTGTAGGCCAATAGTTCCTGTTTGTTGACACTGTTAATTTGTTTTTTTTTTAAGGATTAAGCAGAGCTCCAGAGAAAGCACTATGAAGGGTAATTTAAGCACAAAAATTCAGGTATGATGCAGAGACTTTAACCCTGTGCATCATATTATGCACAATGGTTTTTTTTTAAACATTTGTCGAAGTAACATACACTCTGCTTAGGGATGACCTCTGCTTTTTACAAAATCACCCTCAGATTTCAGGGTAGAGCAGCAGATAGTTGTTACGAACCCTTGGTTTTAAAAAAAGTCCAGAAGCACTGTATTCCACCTGTGCCAAAATAACAGAATTTTCTAAGCCCCCCCCCCCCCTTCCACACACACAACCCTGGAATTTTCCTACTGAACTCAGAAATTTAAATATTTCTCATTTCTGTTGCAATGTTATTTTCAATTAAGAGTGGTGATTACATGCTGTAATGTACAACATTTAATTTATAGTTAAGCTATAATTAGTCTTAGTAAGAAATGTTTTGATTATATTACTCTGTGTTATTGTACTTGTTTGTGACTGCCAGATCTTATTTCCAATGATTAGTTTAGGGCATATAGCCTATCTTTGATTATAATAATCTGTTGCAACATCTCATATTCTTATATTGCATTACCAGCTGACATGGACTTTCTCACATATATAAATCTTGCTATTGAATAAAGTTGCCTAGAAACATGTATAAATATTGTCTGTCTGTTATTGTTAGATGCAAGACAGAATATAGTTTATTAGTTTTTATTGTGTACCCACTAGAAACATGTATAAATATTGTCTGTCATTGTTAGATGCAAGACAGAATATAGTTTATTAGTTTTTATTGTGTCCCCAAAAGAAAAGTCACATCACAATATCCTGAAAGGGGAATTGGGACCATTCAAAAGTTGGACTTTTTTTTTATCTTTGTTTGTTTGTTTAAGAATATGTTCTCATACATCTTTAAAAATTATTTAAGCACCTGGCTTTTATACTGCTCAGTGTTTTTCCCAGCACTGAGAGACACGCAGACAACTCACATGTTGACAAAAAAAGACTCTTAATAAATTTGCTATGCCAACAGACCGTTTGAAGTGCCCGAGCCTGGGCAGCCCTATCGAGCATGGCAGTCAAACGGAGTTTCTGGAACCTCATCAGGTGATCCACTACGTATGCCATCCTGGCTATTTTATGGTCGGGGAGCCAAAGCAAACTTGTGGCACAGATGGCCAGTGGATGCCAGCACAGAGACCAGAATGTCTGGCCAAAGTTGAGAAAGGTACTGGATATTGCACTAATCCAGCTTACAGTGGTAAAATTTTACTCTCATGCCTGCTGTGGATATCTCTTTAGGTGCATCTGTGTTCCTGTCTGTGCACGTGTGTTGATCTGTGTCAAGGTCCTGTGTCCCTGTCTGTGCACGTGTGTTGATCTGTGTCAAGGTCCTGTGTCCCTGTCTGTGCGCGTGTGTTGATCTGTGTCAAAGTCCTGTGTTCCTGTCTGTGCACGTGTGTTGATCTGTGTCAAGGTCCTGTGTCCCTGTCTGTGCACGTGTGTTGATCTGTGTCAAAGTCCTGTGTCCCTGTCTGTGCACGTGTGTTGATCTGTGTCAAGGTCCTGTGTCCCTGTCTGTGCACGTGTGTTGATCTGTGTCAAGATCCTGTGTCCCTGTCTGTGCACGTGTGTTGATCTGTGTCAAGGTCCCGTGTTCCTGTCTGTGCACGTGTGTTGATCTGTGTCAAAGTCCTGTGTCCCTGTCTGTGCACGTGTGTTGATCTGTGTCAAGGTCGTGTGCGTGTGTTGATGACAGCATTAGTTTCTTGTGCTCTGTTCCTCTCTTTCACAGGCACATATTGCAAGATAGACCCCCCACTGATGTACGCCAAGGTTCGTTTGGATAATGATCGCCTGTATGCTGTGGCTGGGGACACAGCAACAGTTGTTTGCATCCCTGGCTACCACACCATAGATAATAAAGAAATATTCCATATAGTCTGTGGAAATACTGGTATCTGGACAATGCCAGATGGATCACCCATTGTACAATGCAATGGTAATTTGTCTTATATTCTAGGATGATCATGTGCAGAATGTTTGGTTGTATCTATCACTTTGGGAGATGCTGCTGGTCTGTAAATTTCTGGGTAACGTGTGGTAACATCTCAGAACAGATATTCCATTATTTGCAATATTTGCCTACATAAAAAGAGAAAGTACAAAACATAGTCCATAGGCAGAGATTATTTTCTGCTGTGATAGCTCCCATTGGAGAGTCAGAAGGGTCATTTCTAGCTCACATTCTATCCTGTTTTGTTCTGTTTATTTGTTCATGTGTCTCAGACATGCTTACCGTTCCGACATCAAAATAATTATAGAATTGTATTGAAAAATGTTAAATAATACTATGTGGTGTTAGACGCAGTCACTGTATGCACTGTACGTGCCTCCTCGGTTTCTTCTGCCATGATTTCCCCTGTGGTCTCTACGTATCTTATAAAAATGTATATAAAAAAATCTATCACCAATAAAAACATAATTCCAACGCAGACTGAAAGAAAAATTTAAAAGCAATAAAATGATTCCTACCTGAAATCCCATCATATGTGAATTCTGTGTAAAACGCTGCATTGAAAAAGGTATCCAAGTGAATGCACAAAATGGCGTGCATGATTGTCTTGCAAACAACTAAAAAAAAAAAAATTCAAGATCACAGTTTAGAAGAAGTTATGTATTGTTTGGTCTAAGGCAAGGAACTCTATAGAAAAATGTTTCTAGAATAGGAAAACACTAGTGACATCCCTTGCCATCAAACCGCTTTCAGTTTTTAAAAAATGTGTAAAAGTCACCGCCAAACTGTTGGCATTACGGTCAAAATGTATCAAATATTCAGCGCTCTGTGTTCAGTGCTATGGGGGCGTTGAGCTAAAGAATAGACCAGAAGAATATCGAGGCAAGCTTAAGATAAACACCAGAAAAATCTCAGTGCGCTTCAGTTCATCAACATTTCGAAGCCTGCAATGACGTGGAATGAAGCGTTAATAAGATTAAGTCTGTTCCTTCAACAGATTTTGCTTATTTGCTATGTTGAATTTCAAATAAACAGTCTGGCGTTATGGCGAAGAGAAATAATGATCCGAACAAAACGACTCCAAAGCAGGCATCACCTCTTCCAATAAGAGGGAAGGCTGTAGTAATTCTGAACTGAATACATAGAGAAATGACCATGCTTAGTCTTTGGGACAAAAGGACATGGCTTTGCATTGTATCAAGTTAGTGGTTGTGATTTTGTGATATCTCATGGCGGAAAAGATGACCATAGGCAGGCAACATGTTCGTTGCAAGAAACACTGAGAACAAATGAAAGAAATCGCAGCAGAAAATATGCACAAATAGTTTAGATCGTTGTGTCTGCCTCAAGCTCAGTCTTCTGCTGGCAGCATGAGCAACAAAGATGATGATTAAGAGCAGAAATTATGATGGCTGGCTTAGTCAGCGATTTCAAGGTTTTCTGATCAACACACTGGACACGTTAACCAGGGCTTTCAAAGTCATGTTCACTTTAGACTCCCACACTGTCCAGAAATTTCAGCGCTGCTGCAGTAAGAGCACAGCAGTTATCAAGAAAATTAGGGGAAAAACAGCAATGGCTATCAGACAGAATCTGAAGATGCAACTTTCTACCATGACAATGTATAACTTAAGAGAAAACCACTTAGAAATGCAATTAACCATATAATGCATACCTGCTTTGTAAACATAATCTGTTATTCAGGCTTTACTTCATTTAAGAAATTAAAGTCTGTTTCATCTGGGTCAGTATGCTGCTTCAATATTCCATTACAGTAAGGAGAGTTCCTGAAATTTTAGCAGTGTTCCTGATTTTTAGAGGAAGTGTTCCTGATAATCAGCTTTGAGGGCAGGCATGTCTGGTGTCTCACATATTTTGATGTAAGGTTCCCTTATATGTGCGTACATCGCCATATGCATGTAGGACTACATTGGCAGTTCTTTTGAGAAATATATTGTAAAACATTGAAATTAAAGAAATGGTTGGTGTATTGGAAGTGGAGGCAGGAAGATGGGGGAGGGCTATATTTTATCTTGATGATGGTGAGGGGAACCAGAACTTTAACCCCTGTGACCATGGGTATGTTTATGTTATTACAATTCCACCTTATGTTTATTCTGTCCTTGCATCAAAGCAGCAGATTCTAGACAAAATATTTTTTGTGTGCTCACAGTCAAACAGTGTCCAGTGCCTCCTAATGTCCCCAACGCTGTGTTCCGCTACGTCTTCTACACTTCTGGAACTGTGACCAATGTGGAGAGAGTGGAGTATTTGTGTCTTGATGGCTTTGTGCTTGTGGACATGTCCCAGTCTTACCTGACATGCAGTGACGGAGAATGGGACGGACCAATTCCTACATGTGGTAGGTGTATTAGTTTGACTAATTTATGGAGCTCACATTTCATGAGACCAGTTGAGGTATAGTCTTTCGCCAATACCCTGATAAATGGAGTGTCAGTCCACGTAATATCAGTGTCCAAAAGGGTAGGTTGAAGGTCACTGTAGACTTCGAAGAACTACAACCTGTAAAATGCTAATTATATTTACACAGCTGATGATCTTTCTCCCTCATATTTCCTTTTGTTCAGTTTTTTAAAATATCTTTTCTTCCTTATGTTTGATCTTTTGTTTAAATTCCATGTGAGAGTTACAGAATTGCAGTTGTCTAGTCACTGATGGTGCTGCATTTAATAACTCTTAAAAAGTTTCAGTTTTAAAAAAACAACTAGGCATTATGAGCTAAGGGAGGGAACTGCAACTGCAAACTTATTAAGGACTGTAATTTTTTTCGTATGTCTTGGATTGTTTTATGTCACTCAGGTAAGAT
>SMGT01000510.1:4389-24083 GCA_004794575.1 Lanistes nyassanus | reverse complement strand
AATCGTGACGCAGCCTTCGTAGCTCGAACCGTCCCCGTGGCCGCAGGGTTTTTCGCCTTTTTTCAAAAATTCATTAAAAAATCCCCCAAAACAATAGAAAAATGATTTAAACATATTATCGAACTACAATAAATAAAGAAAACTCATTTTTTACCGTGTGTCTTGGACCTTGTTCCATAATTTGTAAAATCCTTTGATGGAAACACAACTGAAGTTGAAGAAATCAAAAAGTCCTCGCCATTCCTTGTACACAGTGTCACGACATTGTTTTTCTACACGTGCCGGCACGTTTTTCTCTTCGTAATCACTTTCTTGGGTCTTTAAGGCACAAATACTCTTGTCTTCATCCACTTTATCATAGTAAATTTGCGAAACAATGTCATTTTGCTCTTCAGCGTGTAATTTGAAGAGTAAATCTAGCATTTCTCAAGTGACAGACCACATGTAGGGACACATCTTTCAAGTTATTACCAGAAACCAGTCGCGGCAGTTTAAACACAGAAAAGGTAAGCAACTCGTGAAGAAATGAATCAGCTTTCTAATGTAGGAGTTCTTTACCTTAGACGATTAGCGATTCCCCGTAAATAAATTTTCAAAGTTGCATCGTTTATTTCCCGTATGTGATAGTAAGCGTGACCTATGCTGTATCGTTTATTTCCCATACACAGCGCGAATGTGTTAAGGACTGTAATTTTTTTCGTATGTCTTGGATTGTTTTATGTCACTCAGGTAAGATTTTTTTTATAGGATTTTGATGGTGTTGGTAGGAGGGGCATTCTTGTTAATAGCTTGAGGAGAACTAAATTTTTGGAACAGATTGCATCAAATCTGAAGATAGAACACGTTGCGGCTGTAAAGGAGGACTGTTGTTTGAGCTACATTTGATTTGATTTGATTATGGAAATCAGTGCGCAGCATGTCATGCCCACCTCCACGAGACATCTACAAGGGAACATGGAAGGTGAAGAGTGGGCAGAAGGATGGTGACATGTACGTTGTGGGGACAGAGGTTCAGTACATGTGTGCCGATGGCTTTAAGCTGATTGGCTCCCAGACTTTAGAGTGCACATCCAGTCGTCTCTGGTCCAAAGTGGCCCCAGTGTGCCTGCTATCCACTGGTTTGTAATATTGTTCACTTGCTACCTTCTTGTCTCAGAATCATTTGTGTCAAAGTTTTTGAAGTCTTCGGTATCTTAGTATGATGGATTTTTCTAGAAGCTTCCTATGTTGTGCCATTGATTTTTAGGAGCATTTTACGTTGTGTGGATGTCTCTATATTATGTTTAAAAATGCCTTTTCATTTTACAGCTGTGAAATTGTATGGGTTGCATACAAAGAATACCCATGATAAACATTGATTGGGTGCTAATTAGTGCTTGTAGCATGCTAAAGGTTAATGATCTTTTATTATAAAGGAATGTGTAGTTTTCCAGCTACCAGATCTCATGTTCTGAAGAAATTTATGACTTTCGCACCCTAACTTCCTACACTGAAGATTTTAAAAGATTGTGTAGATCTTCATAAGAAAAGAGCATGCAAAGTGCTTGTAAAGAGGAAAACAGAGCTTATTCATCCAGTTTGCTGCAGCTCAAAATTTGGCTCACCTGCAATCCAGGAACAAAGTTGAATAATTTTTTTCTTTTAATATTGAAGTTAATATAGTGCAAAGTACACAGCAGACAGAATCCTGTGTACACCATTTGTGGAGGTGCTTTGGATTCAGTCATGCAAACACATGAAGATTTACACACATGTGTACATGTACATTTACATACAATCAGCATGTGGGTTCTTTGCCAGACTTTCCTAAGGAAAGCCTGTTGACTGTTTCAGAGAAGAACTGGTACTGCCCTGAACTGCACAAGATCAACAATGGCTACTGTAGGTGTGAGGATGACCAGAGCACAAGCCTGGACCAGTGCCAGCCTTATTACCGTGGCATCCAGGTGCAATGTTTCTGCAACAGTGGCTACAAGCTGCAGGGTGCAGCCTTGCTGACATGCATGGGGCTGGGACCACGTGAAGAAGGGACGTGGGACCATGAGGTGCCTTACTGTTTGAAAGGTGAGCCATATGGTGTGTGTGTGTTTGGGAAGGTGAGATGTGAGGTGTCTTGTTGACAGATAAGTCACACTGTGTGTTGGGGAAGGTAAGACGTGAGGTGCCCTGTTGTTTGACAGATAAGTCACACTCTGTCTTTGGGAGGGTGAGATGTGAGGTGCCTTCTAGTTTGAGAGATGAGTCACACTGTCTCTGTGTTTGAGAATGGGAAGTGTGAAATGTCATCTTTGAGAAATGGGTTTTTCTTGTCACAATACCAATACTTGCCAATCGAATTCTGATCTTTTATTTTGATTGAAAAAACCTTATATATTCTGTTTGCTGAAAGCTTTGAGATAGCTGTGAATTATGTCTTTTTTTCTGTGGTCAGATGGAGCTGAAGACATAGATCCAAATTTTGAGGATGAGAGGACAGACCAGGGTTTGCACATCACTGCCGAGGGACGAACTCATGTCAGCACCCTGGTCATCGTCATAGCCACAGCGTGCAGTGTGCTAGGTGTTCTTTTGCTCATTATGGTGATTGTTGTCTTTCGCCGTAAGAAGCCTCGACCTCGACTTTTCCACCCCAGTGTCACTCCCCCGCCTTACTCACGGGTCCACAATAATGTTTTAGATGAGCATGACCGGCTTGCCCTCATGGCTTATGCAGATGCCACGCGTGTGCACCTTCCCACCTACGAAGAGGCTGTTCAGGCAGGTAGAACCACCCCAACAGGTCCTCCTCCCCGGTCCAACACCACCACACCTTCTGGTGATTTTCGACCTCTCCCCAGCATCCCAGCCACACTTCGAGCCCCCAGCAGCATGGTCAGTGCAGCTGCAGATAACCCGAACCGACATTCTACAGTGACCACCAGCACCATGAACCGCGATGGTGTGTCAGAGAACTTCGGCTCACTGGACACCGTAAATGTCAGCATGAGTGATGCTTCTACTTCTGTCACTGTGGAAACCTTTGACAGCGGCACATCCACACGCTCCATCACATCCCAACGAGCCACAGCCGGCAGTTTGACATCATCAGACGACAACTTGGCAAATGACAGTAAGTGAAAGGATGCTGGCTGTTCAGAGACGAATATTTCACTATCTTTGTTGACTTGGGTTGTGTTAATAAATAGTGTTTCTTCTTTTTTGGGGTTTGTGTAGCCAGGCATGGGAATTCTCCGCGGATTCTCAGCATTCCAAGTTCTTTTTCCTCTGAGAAAAATTTTCTGGGGAAAATGTTTTGCACACTGATTGTCCCCATCAGTCTCAAGGTTAACCTGTGCAGAGTCTCTGTTCCACTCCTCATTTTTGTTTATACTTTCCCTGGAGACTTCCGCATGGCCACCATTACTTTAGTCAGTAGGACGATACGGTTTGCTTGGTGGGAAAATGGCTAGTGTGAAAAGGATCAACAGAGGAGACACTCTGACAACAAACTAAAGAGATAGTAGAAATTTTTAGAAGACAGGCAGGAGTTAACAATATTGATTGCTTTTGCATATATGTTATAAATAAGTTCAGTATTGAGTTAATACTGTTTTTACTTGTATGATATACTGAATTGTTATCGCGGCATTTGCAGCATGTCCAACAGCAGTCGGAGATTTTTCAGAGATTTTATCTGGGTAGTTCCTATGCCTCCACAACTGGTGGCTAAATCTGAGCTTTTTTCTGTGCATTACATGTCGGCATTCTACAACAGAAATTTTTATTGTCAAGCATGCTGCAGTCTGGAACAGTTTAAAAACCACTGCGTTTGTGTAATACTCCCATGATGAGAATAGAGATGGTGCCTTCCTGTTGACATGGACACTTGTTCCAGTTCACAGCCTTCTAATCATGCTCTTCCTCAGGCAGTCAGCATCTAGTGGAAGAGTCTTCAGAAAAACAACTCTTTCTGGCTTGGAGGATGTTTCTGTGCTTTTCTTCTAATAGTATATAAGCTGTCTGATTTAGTTAGTATTAGTGCTATACAGAAGTATACTATAATTGAATAAGGGTGGATAACCGCACGAGGCTTTCTTTAATCAGTGAAATGAAAGTGCATGGAGCACACAGTACTATCATACCCTGTCATGTCTAGGACACCGCCACTCACACACGTGATGCACATGTCTACTTATGACTATGCAGCATGGGACGCCTGGTGCTAAGGCCACTTTTGGCTACTAAAGGCAGAAATTAAAATTGCTTTTTAAAAAAGTTATTTTGTGCTCACCATCGCTTTTTGCTATGAAGAGGATGTGCCTGGAGAGGGCCCCACTGGTAACTAGTATAATGATCATACTTTATCATGAAATATATGATCCTTTGCAATTGTCAGTAAGTGTGGCTGACATAAATCCAGAGCTGAAAAACTTTGAAGCTTGTTGAGTTCTGGCTGCTGCTGCACCACTTAAGTTTTGAATTTCTATTGTTGATGAAGTAAATGTATTTCAATTATTCCAGATGCTCCTTTGCTGGACAGCAGTAGTGGATGCTGTGAAGAAGACTCGCCAGAATGCCCAACGCCTAACCAAGATGACAAGGAGGAGTGACAAGAAAGAAGCTGGAAGAAAACAGAAAAAAGTGACTAAAGACATCACCCATAGACAGTTACAGATTACGAGTCTCTACATTAGCACCTCAAAACTGTGATGATACATAAAGTACATTTGTTAAAAAAGGAAAAATCCATTGCCAGGCCACTTTCACTTTCTTGTGGTCCTGGGAAATACTTGAAAGTATTTAAATGGCATTGAAAGGTGGTGTTATTTTCTGTGAGTAGCAGTGTAGAGTTGTCTTTATGGGCAACATCATGGGCATTCTCACTTTTGAACTATTGCTGGAATAGTTGCTGCCTAGTCTTCACATGCAGCATGACACAATGCGATAAAGGAGATAAAATTGGCTTTGTCATATTTCGAAGGAGTAATTTAACACTGAAGCTCACAGAAATATGTGTGGTTCTGTATGTTCATTTTGCCATCAGTTTGGTGCCCTTCCCTTCCTGCCCTACCCCCCCCCCCCATCCTGCTCCCCCCACCCCCCCCCAAAAAAACTGGCTAGTTTATTAATGATACCAAGATTGATGTGGCATTATTAAGTATCACTTTCAGAAAGGTGTACTTCCAAGCCGGCCCATGTGGTCATGCTTTTAGACTGGTCTGTGGTAGTAATTCTTATATCCTGAATTTATTATCGGACGTGGAGATATAGTGGGAAGTCTTTGTGATTATTTTAAGGGGTGAAGGAGGGGGGCAGCATGGAATATTTCTTTTATCAACATGTGATGGTGCTGGTGGCTCAGCAAACTTCTTTTTTTCCTCTCCCTCTTGCTCTCTTTCCCTCAACTAGGCAATCTTTGCCAGTAGACGCATCAATTTTATTCGGGGCTGCTGCTGCTGCTGCTGCTGCTGTCCACTGGCTGGAGTCTCTCTGGATGGACAGTCCTTTCCGATCCTTTCACTTTGGTTCTTCCCCATTGTCTGGTCCGCACCCCACTTTTATAGGGTGAGGGCGGGCAACAACAGGGGCACCGCCAGGCGTTGGCAGCAGCTATTCGGCGAAAGTGCGGCAGGTAAACAATTTGTGTTTGTTTATATGTACGGTAAATTGAATAAAAAATCCAAGAAGGTGTATAGAGAGAAACGAAGATATGTGGTGTATAGAGTGCGTTTTGCTCTTCCTGTTAGTATTAAAGACAGTTTAGCAGGGTGAGAAGAAGATAAAGATAATTTCGTTAGGATGCAGTTTTACTAAGGTGAATAGGCAAAGATAAATCTGCCTAGATTCTGATCTAATCTATTAAGATGTTTGTTGAGTTTACTATCTGAAGAAAGCGTAGATTGAATAGAATCAGACCATGTTAGTGTCTGGAATTATCCTAGAAGAATAAAAGAGATGTTTAAAGAGAGTGATCCTAGCACAACACACTATACCCCTATAAGGATGGCACAGCACATCACTGCCACAGGTCGCAGGCGGTCCTCAGTCTGTTATCTGATATTACATGCCAGTGGCCGCTGAGGCTGTGAGCGTTTGGTGGAAAACCGTCCCAGTGATGGCTGCATCCATCACAAACATAACATTTATTAGTGCATACCTTTACACCTAGGGAATAAGTGCTCATCACTAAGGCGGATGGGGAAAGGAATTTCAGAGAACTGTTTAAAAATGAGGCCATCATTCCCCATTTCTACATAGTTCCTTCAAAATCTGATGTGTGTTAGACTAAATAAGGTCATATAGGGATTAAGCAGTTTTGTTTTCTGTAATGATATTTGTGTAAATAATGTCAAGGCTATCAAAAAGTGTTTTGATAGTTTAAGTATTTAATGTCTGAGAAACTTTACCACTATGCTTTGTTTTCTGTCTTCTTCCAGTAGAGAGTGTTACCAAGCTAGATTGTTCGTTCACTATAGAGAGCATGTGTACTTGCATGGGTGAAAAACAAGCGTGTGAGTCATGTAGGGTGACTGCAGTGACCGGACATAAAACACTCTATGACGTGCTTGTAATCGGCTTTACTCCTGTAATTGCTCATGGAGCTCAGTGTGATGACAGGAGGATCCATATAATTTATGTTAGTAATCGTCGGTCATCTGCTGCAAAAGATTTAGAGTTTTGAGCTTAAATATTCATCCATGTCTCAGGTATTTTAAATTTGCATCCTCACTGTATGGTGAAAGGTCAGATGATAATATCTGTAGTTTTTAAGCTTTCCATAAAATATTGAAAATCAAAATGAATCCTAATCTGTCTGCTGAATACTCATGTTTTCAGATAGTATGTTGTTATTGTTGGTTTGGTCAAAGCAATTACAATGTCTTGGTGCGAAAAATTCACTTATCTAATGATCCCATGGAGCTTAAGTCTCTGTGTGCATGGAACATCAGGTGTTGACAATGAGCTGTTCTTACTACAGAAGCACTAGTCTGGAAAACTGGCCAGTAGTAAAGATCGAAGTAAAACACTGGAAAATGCAGGCCTGTTGCACTGCCTACAACAGGCGGTGATAAGATGGACATTTCAGATGACTGGCAACAAAAAATAGTGCAGTGTAATCCTATGGCCATCTAACTTCATGTCGTGCTGTTATGGTCATCATGATGGCATCCAGACAAGACTTGCAGTTCAGCTTGCTGGCCCAGATTTCTTGTGGGAGATTTAGGCCTGCACCATTCCAGCCTATTTATTATTAAGGTAGGAGGCGACAAAGAAGTCTAAAGGTTAATTTCTCAATGTCTCAAAAAGAAAACAAAGTACTGTGGGGAGCTCCTTGGCAGTTTGTCTTCACAGTGTGTAAAGATGAACATCATAAAATTCAATACATGTAGCTATTTGAGGACATTTTGCATGTTATTGTTACATGTGAATAACCAGGCTAATTTTAAAAAATGTAAAACCTTACATGCTTTTATTGTATATGACATTTTTTTCTTGGCTTGTTTTTGGTAATGCACTTCAATGCACATTGAGATACACGACTGTCTTGTGTACATTGGTGATTTAAGACCAGCATCATGTTTTCAACATGTAAATGTATTTTTCTTCGGGGGATTGGGGTGGGTGGGAGGTGGGTTAATGACAGTAGGGGATGATGAAAGTAGTTTTGCTAATTATTAATGCTATGCATTTAGTCAATTGAGTAGCCATCTTGAATTTATTATATAATTTATGATCTGTACAACATTAATAGTGTAACCTATTAAAGGGAATTTATCAGAAATGGGGTCATCTCTCATCATAATTTTTAAAAAATTCTCTCTCCTGACAGCTGTTTAGAACAAAATATTGCAAAAAAAAAAAAAGCAACCAAGGTGTGGACTGGGGTTTATCACCACATCAATAATCGTAGTCTTTCAACCTCATGTGCATTTCAATACTGGAGGGTATAAAGAAGCTCCGACCATTAAAGGGGTGGAGGAGAAAAGGTAAAAGTCTAAAGAACGTTTGGACCAGGCATCGGAAAAAATGGTGGTCTGGTGGTCTCGGGCCAATAGAAACTATGGTTGTGTTTCTAGATTGGAAATTATGCTGGTCTGGTGCTCTCACACCAGTAGAAACCTTCGCAAGACATTAAAAAATCAGAAATCACAGGCTTTGGGGCTATCAATTTTTTTGGTGACAGAGAATAAACAAGCTGGGCCAGTGAAAATTTCAGTGGACTAGTGAATTTCAAAAGTTACCACCCCATCCAGCTAGTGACAATTTTTGAACCTCCCTATCCGTGATTTGGACCATGAACTTTACATCTGGATTGCAGTTTGACATGTTGGTTATTTCAGTGCAATGAGAAGTACAGTCTGTACCTGTTGTACAGATCATTTCCAGTGGAATGGAGAGGTTGTGTGGATGCATGTACGGGTAAATGTGTTTAGATATTCAGGCAATTGTGTAGGGAGTAATTGTTTCCAGTTATTATAGTGGTGGTCTATTCACATTTGACACTTTTCACTAGTCTTTGTGTTTGACTAGACACGTCTTACGATTAAAGCAGTGCTGAAATTATATCACAGATGTCTTTTGTGTTCAGTCTGTACATCTGCTTTGACAGAAACAGTTGGCTTCTGAATCCCACCCCAAAGCAGCTCTGTGCTACTTGTCCATCTAATGTCGCTCGCCTACCCCCTGCTACTCCCAAGTAAAACTGGTAGAGGTCTTTTTTCTTTAGGGTTTCCAAAAACATTCACCAAAATAAGGATAGTTTGCTGTTTTCCTCCTATATATGCCCAGCTAATTTACGTGTAAATTTGTTGGTTGAGGAAGAATAGCAGGGACACAGCAAAAGATGATATAGTTGCAAGATCTTTGTATGAAGCTCCTCCAAAAAAAATTCATGTATAAGCTTTTTCTGTAGGGGTGGGGCCTGTTTTTTTTTTTTTTACTAGTTCTAATCTGACCAACTGAAAGGTTTTTTTTGGGGGGGGGGCGGGGTCAGCTGTTTTTCCCAAGTTGGTGCTGAAATGTGTGCACAAACTTTCTTGCAGCATTTAGGAGTGATGCAGCAGTTCTGCAAAATATTAAAACAAAGGCATGTTTCTGCAGCATGTAATTTTGCCCTTTTCTAAAAATCCAGAACAAATGACCAAGTGTCTTCAGAACACCTAAACCATCATCCTTGTACATGTACATGGTTCACTGTGAGCCCAATTTTTGACGGTAGAATGAGAGGGGTGGATGGCCAGATGGTTGAAGCACGGCTGGTGTCCAGACAAAGTTGAGCAACAGCCAGCGTGGTTATATATTTAGATGGATGAACATGTTGCATCGTGTTCCATTGTCTTTCACCCAGTTTAGCAGCTGGGGAGCATGAACGCATGAGCATGAAGCAAGGGTGGGAAGTGAAAAGTACCCTCCCAAAGGCAGTCTTCAGACACCATTCCTCATTCCCCAAGCACTGAAGGGTCACAGGACTACATTATCCTTAAATCACTATGGGCATGCCAGTAGGTTTCCTAATGTTCACTATGTGAGAGTCACAAGGGTCTGTGGATGGCACAATACAAGTTTGTAAACTATCCATGTACATGCAAATGCAAGACAGGGTTTGGTAGATTTATGTGATACCACACCTAGTACATGTATATGTTTGCAGATTGGTAGATTTATAAACGTCCCCGCAATGCACATGCCCACACACAGCGATGGCCTATAGTATGGTGGTAATGCATTTGCTGCCTACATAGAGTGTGGTAGGTTTGAATCCTTTGTCTACATGCAGCACCTGTTCACTGGGCTGTCAATTTTTGTCTCCAGGTAATCTGGTTTTCTCCTCCTTCCTCTTGCCCACAGTTCATCTCCCCATCTTCCAGTACCCCCATCACGAGAGCCCTTTCCTTTGTTTCCTAATAGCCAACACGTCCACACACACACATACAGAGTCATAATCTCACGAGGATTTTGAGGAAGCTAGATACATTGTAGATGTAATACACTTCTGTGGGAGACATTTTCTCCTTTGTTGAAGTCATCAGCTTTTCAGATTTTCTTCGGAACACACTGGATCTTTGGAGACAAAAAGTCTCAGGAATGGAAATTCTGTCTTAAATTCTAAACTGAACTGCCTATCTAGCTTCCACTTTTTTTTTTTAACAGAAGCACTGTATTCTGCAGTCTAGGAAGGTACTTCGATAGATCTAAATACCTGTACGCTAGTGGATACATGTATTTACAAGTCATTCAATGATTGCTATACTTAAATATATGTACACGTTGAAAATAAATACTGAGCCCATGCCGTACAATACATCTCTCATGAACTTCAGCTGTCATGCACAAGCAGCTAGAATCCCCCCCAAAAAACAGTTAAAAATAAAAACTTTTGTGCTCTGTTACAGTGTTTCAGAAGACAGTTTATACCTTCTCATTGTAGGGGTGGGCTTGATACAATATTTCTTCACAAAATACAATAAAGTGTATGTAACTTGGGGTTTCTTACATTATTTAACCTACTCAAAACTTTTTAACAGCAAGTGAATATCAAGCAACCCCACCAAGTGCAAGCATGGCTCCAGACAGTTGAGATTCAAACATTACACATAAAGGGGACACCAGGGTTATCACTCAGTAATCTAGAATTTATACTTACATAATGCCAACTTGAAAACTAGATGGTACATAAAGACAGGGAAAACAACTGGGATGCATAACTTGTATATAAAGCTATCTTACTTCAATTTCTTTAATATTTTAATGCCAGATTTATATTTTCTGGACTACACAGTGTAGTAATTCTGGCCACTTTACTCCAAAAAGGTGGAGGAAAAGCATGTCAAATCAAGGCAAAGTTTAATTCTTTACCCTAGGTGGGGAAGGGGGGGCATTTAAAAATAAAATTCTACATATATACAGTAACAAAACCCTAGAAATGTGTCCAAAATGAATACCAGACCACATGTTCTTTATTCACACTGTTATTCGATATTAACCTATCAACTACATTGATACAATATAATGCATGGAGCAACATTTAGCATTAAGGCCTGTTTAAACCCTTCAAAATTTCCATGGTTTCAAAGCAAAGTAAGGTTGACTGAAGGTGCCAGTGTTTACACATGGCACGACACAGTTGCGTTGACCACGTGGCTGAGATCGTGTGACCTTTTGCCATGATGTTTGTGATAGTGGCTGACAGGGTTTCAAGGTTTTGAAAAATAGAAAGCCACTCTAACCACCCAAAACCTTGAGTAGGACTAGTTCCAAGCTGGTTCAAGACTTGAAAAGCATTTCAAAGTACCAACTTTGATGCGTGTAAACCTGCCCTTATGCACTGTACAGTTCCTTGCCAGATAATTGGCATAAATGGCAGCAAGCAAGACCTCCATGTGGACTATGGCCCTCTTTGTTTAGGACAGGCAGCATTATCCTGCCCAAATTGAATCAAACTAGATCTTAAGCACAAGTGCATGAAAATAAAGTTTTATAAATCCATGCATCAGTTTCTGGTGTTAAGTTTCTAGATTAATAACCAGTCTAAACAACAATTTGTAAACAAAAGAAAGACTTAAGTGTTGATCAGAGAAAATTAATTATACCACTAAGTTGTGATTGATGCGGCCAAACTACTATTGCAAAGTTACTCTGTTTAAATCAAAGTACAGTTTCAAAGATCTTCAAATGATTTGGGGAGACTCGATTGGAAGAAACTTGTCACACAAATTGTGGTTTGCAGTCGATAATCACCTTTGAACACTTGAACCCCTTGTTGCTGATCGCAGAAAAGCTTGAGACATTGCTGTGGAATTAAATGCTGCAACTAGTTAAAGTTGTTACTAGAGACATTGCAGCAAAAACTTCATATTGTGGGATTTTCAAGGAGGGTTATGAAGAAGCATATGTTATCAAGGAAGTGAACAGAAAGATGAGGATAAACTGATGTCAGCTAAGGCTGTGCTGGAAGACAGATCATGAGCGAAGGGAAATTTTATTAGTCAAATGCAGATTGATCTGAAGAACATTGGCACAAGCCTGCAGAAAAGTAGAGACCCAAGTGTAGGGGTAGGATGGAAAACCTGTCAGATTCTCATCTTAAAATTAGGGTCTGGGGTAGTGTATCTTAAAACATGGAGAGGGTGATTTGGCATTTCAGGATGGAACAATAAACTCCAAGTAGTACACAGAGGTGCTAGATAAACACCTAGACCCATCAGTACAAAAACTGTTTGGCACACACCAGTACAGGCTGCAGGAAGTCAGTTCGCAAGTCGTGCCCATGTACAGCCCAGAAAACACAAAACAGATCTGTCCAATACAAAGAATGTGGTCAGTGATCAAGAACAAATTCAAAAGTTGAATGTATCGCATCACAAACATAGCAGATCTAAAAGAGGAAATGTTGGCAGTCCGGAATTCTAAGTCCATTTGGCACCTTCAGAGGCTTCTGCAGTCCTTGCCAGGCTGCTTGCAGCTGGTGTTGATCCAGAAGGGTCACTTCATTTGGTATGGACTGACCTCAAGCTAAGCTGAAAGGTAGAGCACACAACACCATTCTGAGGTAAGGAGTTGGCAGGTTTTCTATCCTCCCCATGCAGTCAAGCTACCACTTCTCTGCAGGCTTGTGCCAAAGAGTAACCTTGCCAGTTTCATTTTTGAAGCAACAGATTTTGAGCTTCCACTATCATGAATTTTTATGCCAATTTTATGGTATGGGGCTGCACAGAACAAAATACATGTACACGCTACATCAGAATGTTAAGCTTCTTTTTGTATACTTTTGTATCTAGGGTTAGCACCAGGTTCATGTTTCCAGTGAGTTATGCATGAATGTTATCAGTCTCTCATCTTGGACAGAAAGAACACAAGCAGCATATACTGCATAGTCCTAGACAATGACAATGATATCACATCATGCCTAATCCGCCTGATTACAAAAACATTCAGGGACAGGATTATGAGATGGAGGGTTACAGAAATAACTATTCTGGAAAAGCTTTTTAAAGCTTGTCTTTCTTGCTGGAAGATTATTAGGCAGCCCTTGGGCTAGCAGGCATGTGCACACACACACACACTAATATACACAGCCACACAAACTCAAATATACAGGTGCACATTTACATGCACAGGCATACACACTGACTATACTGCCATACCCATTTACACACAGGGGCAGATACACCTGGTGTGGATGTTAACCAGTACAATAATGGCTATTACGTATCTCTAGAGACAAACACCAATGCATATACACAACAAAGAAATATTTCACATTAACAATTCACATGAAAGTTCTATTACTATACATTGATTTCTATGATGAAAACATGTGCCTCTTACCTTTACTAAAATTAATGAAAAACAGCTACCCAGAAATATTCTGACAGCTTTAACTACCTTGATCTACCATTATGCTAAACAGCTACAATTGGAAACAAATATGATCTGCAAAAATGCACCCCCAAACACCTAAAAAACCAAAATAAGTAAATTTATGCTACATAATAAAAATGAAGAACCTGTCATTACCTACAGTATAGCTGTACAAGCAGTATTGTTCTTGAATCACTGAAAAGCTGACTTACAGACATCCTCACCCACAGTACATGTACTACCAACAAGTACAGCACATCTGAAGTCTAACCGCCCTTGTCTGGCAACTGTGCATGCATTCCATGTCTTAATCATGGTAGTACATGTACCAACAAACATGAGGCAACTTGTCCAAGGTCCTACCGTGCTTGTCTAGCAACTACACATGAATGATAGCCAAGCATGCAAAGGCAGGGTTTGACTCAGCATAAGGGAAACTCAAGGTTGTGCCATACAAAGTTTTTGAAAAACATGTTTTTGATCAACAGTTCCATACCCAGGCTGGGTTTCCTGTTCTCTGTGTGGTATGCCCGACCACCTGTTTGGCAAATGGTTTGTCTTCTGTTTTCCATCATACAGCCAGCTCTATTTTTCTCCCAGCTGTTTTGGAAAACAGTGTGCAAATAAATCATCCATATAAGAACTTTAATGATTGCTGATATAAAACGTAATTTCAATGTAACATCAAGTGTTCTGCTAGGAACTATGGATTCTGATATGTTTTTGCATCAAGTGCTTTCTACTAAATGCGCTATACAGGTTTATGCCAGTGCTAATGAGACCTGCACAAATTCAATGTCTGTCCACAGCACCTGAACCTGCTCTTGGATTCGGATTTAACTTTTGTACATGTATCAGCACATGGTTGATGTCCTGACACCCATAAATGTTTAGTTGTTTTGCTCGTATTTGCAAATACAATTTGAAGAACCTCTAAAGCATAAAGATTTCTTCATGTTTTTAATGTAAAGTCACCCTTATGTTTCAAATCCCTAGCTTCAGTTCCACACCATATGTAGAGAGCCAGAACGGTAAGATGGTAAAAGTGAAAACATTTATTTTGACACTTGGTTTGATTACTGGTAATATTTCTTTTATTTTTCTTCGTTTCAATTTGGTATAGTTATCCTCTTCCTTTTGTTTTTTTTAACACTTTTTAAAAATGTGGCTTTAATTTAGCTCTCTTTTCAGATTCCTCATTAAATGCAGTGAAATTGCCAACATAAGCTTTTCTTCATTCACATCCATATCAGAGGGGTCTGCCAATTATACGTTGGCAAAGGGGACACTACTCCTGTGCAACACATTTTAACAAAATAGTATTTCCCGACTTGTTTGCCAGTGTGGCATGCAAACTCGAAAATAGTTCTACTACGAAGTTTAATGAATGGTTTCATGTCCCAAAATGACTGTTTACCAACCAGGTTTACCACATCTTTTTCTACTGCCCATGTGGCATAATAGCCTTTACTAAATCTACGTCATGTACTTACCTAAGGAAAATGTCAAGCAAGGATAATCAATAGGAACTACAAGTAATGGCAAAAACAATCAGCAATTGTGTGCCAGTGAGTGTTAACAATAAATATAATGTGCAGCAGTAGATGCATTTATTAACAGGTGAGCCAGCACCATGTACTGAGCAGTAAAGTAGCTGGAGAAAGTCTTACTGATGGTGCACACAAGTGACATCTTTTATGTCAGCAAAACAAACTATGTATGGTTCTGTAAGGAAAGACTGGCACTGAATTAACAAACTACTTAGGCCTTAACATATATCACAGAATGGTCTTCAAATTGTTGCTTCTGAATAGTGCAGTATCAGTGATTTGCTTTTCCTAAAATGTTTTAAATCTGACAGAGAACACCAGCCTATGCTCAAACGAATACCTGCATAGAAGATTTTCAACAAAGTTTTTCATTTACAATGCATTTCACACGACATGCCTGACATCTGCTGGTCTAGAGTTTCATTTCCCTATAATACTTGATAGTGACTATAAAGGCTTAGGTTTAGGGCAATAATGACTAGGAAAAACAATTTGTTTTTAAATACTGCAGCTTGTGTCTAAGCACCAATTTAAATCAAGGCATCTTGCTTGTCATGGTTGGGTCTGGTAGGTCAAAGAGATTGCACCACATATTCTAGGTGTGACCCATAAGCAGCCCTCCTTGCTTTAATTAAGCCTCTAATCCCCTTGTCGAAGCTGCCATCGGGGTGTCGGGGGGGCCCTGTTCACACCTCTAGTCAGGGGGCTGACTCTAGAGTGAGGGGCAAGGTGTTACTGACCCTGGGGAACAGCTGGGAGTGGGACACTAAGCAAGTGCCAGGTATGGCATGTGTCTCGTGGTGAAGTCTGCTGAAGGCTGATAGTGTTAAGCCTTGCCGCAGAACCAAGCGTGTCCCATTCTACTAGACTTGTGTGAAGTCCAGTATCAGTGGCATGTGTCTTGAGCAAGCCAGTGCCGCCATGCAAGGAAATCTGTGAGGTTGTTGGATCCTTCAAGACTAACACTAACTGGGCGAGAGGAGGAACAACAGAATATAAAGGAGGACATCGAGGGACAGTGGACAGACAACAGTCTAAAGCAGAGGTGAAGATCCAGCCTTAAGGGAAGACTGCCTGAAACCAAAGTCTAGGACAGGGAGTTCAAAGGTCGAAGGTCGCCTGGTGGCTGTTGCGACATCCGAGCGCCTGCATCTCTCGGTAAGCTGTGTCCAGAGGCAAAGGACACGAAGGAGAGATCAGTGGTACGAGTCTGGTTTTAGCAAGGAGCAACCAAGAAGACTTTCTGAAGTCAGTCTTCCAGGACAACAAATGGTGTGTATGCAGTTGAAACAGGTATGCGTCATTATTGTTATGAGAGTAAAACAAGTGATGGCAGGAAACACATGTTAGCCAACCGGAAGGAAAGTCAGGAGTCATTCTCCTTTAAAAAGCCTAGATTATTATTCATTCTGTAAATGCTTGCTATCTGTAAATAATATTCTCTTTTCTTTCACTGTATTGCAGAGTCTGTCATTCCTTGTATTGTGGGGAGATTGTAGGTGGATGGGGGCTCGTGCCACGGTGTGGTGTGAGATAAGTGTATACAAATCGTAATACAGTGAAAAATAGTTTCCACTTATGCGAATGTCATCACTTTAATGGCAGTCGTGCGAAGTGAGCGCAAGGATGATGCATTAAGGGAAAAGTAAAAAAAACCATGTGACGACACTGCTAATCAGTCTGGAAACTGGTCAACATCTAAACTGGACCATGTTTTCTTTCTTTACCAAACTTCCAAATGTGCCAGCGCACAATTTTGTAGTAGGCTAGCATACACTTAGCTAAAATGACAGGGTGAAAAAAATGGATACGGACATTTTGTAGGGGATGTAATGCTGTCAGAATATTGTAAAGACAGGTTACTTGTCAGCTCATAACACATTTCTCTCCAACAATTTTTCATATAAGGCTTTAGAAAAAAAATGTTGTGGTTAAGGTTACATGGTCACAACAAATAGTGTCGGCAGATCAGCAGACATTGTTTTTGGCCCTCATGGGAAAAAGGGAAGCTATGTAGGGCAAGTCTTAAATTATGTCCCTTGTGGGCTTACAGGTGACCAAAAAGCAGGTCAGCAAGAGAAAACAAAGCTGGTCAGATAACTCTAACCACAACACTTTTCTGGGACCATACATTCAACTACATCTTGGATCCCTCGATATAATATAGATAATCTTAAATTTAATCCAAACAAGTTAAAACCAAACCACCAAATAATAGTGTTACATGAGATGACTGTAAGGTAAAACGATCTCCTTCTGGAGTTTTCATTCATTTGTTAAACATAACTGAAATTTAAACAAAGCTTATTTCATGATTAAAATGTTAGCATTTCACCTAAAAATATCCATGTTCTCACCCTTCTCTTTTATAAACATTCTGCACATACAACACAGATGCACAAACATTCTCTCTCATGTATCTATCAACTATAATTTTTCCCGTCACTAAATTCCAGCCCACCTGGAAATGCCTCTCCCACTTTTTTCCTGTACAATCTATACAACTCAGTAACTGTTGCTCAAATGAAACAGAACCACTTTTTCAATGCCTGTGTCCCACAGCCAGCAAGACTGGCACAGCTGAGCCAAACACAAGAGCACACAACTCAGTTTTTCTGAATCCTTTGCTTTCTCGAACAACAACTGTGCCATCAGGCATTGTATGTCGATGCTGCACAGTAGACACCTCTGGCAAGACATGAACAGTAGCTACGTACAGGAAGGTTCCAGCACTGAACAGCATGGCCACACCTGTTGTATGCATGTCAGACAATGACTCTGTGCTCTTCTGAAAAGAAACAATTTTTTTCTTTTAGCAGGTACTGCTGCGATCCACAATCCCTTTTGCCAATAATTCCCCCTGCACTCTACTTCTCTCGTCTCGTATTCTGTTTCCCCCACAAACATCCACAGAGAAAAGAAAGACAATATTTTTTTCATGAAGAAATTAAGAGCTCATTACACCCATGGTCTTAATGGAAGCAAAGTCTTTGAGCAATGGCAATGGCAGGAGAGTAGTAACATGGCTGTAAGTATAGATAAAGATGGAAGAATTTTCTCAAGCAAGCAGTTGTGCATGGATGTGAGAAAAATGCAAATTTCTTATCTAAATTTGTGTTTCTTTAGCAATACTTACCATGACCCAAAGTGCTATATTCTCAATTAGCGATCCCAAAAACGCACCTTCCAAACAAAAACAACCCACATAGCAACCCTGGCAAGGCCCCTCCGCGCATGCGCACAGCGCAAGCCACCCGTGCGCACAGCTCACTGACAGGGCCAAGCTGACTTTCTCAAGCCAGAAAAACCCATCAGCAGGGAGGAGGGTGGGTCTTTGATGATGGGTCATGGTAAGTATTGCTAAAGAAACACAAATTTAGATAAGAAATTTGCATTGTCTTGTCACAATACTATACCATGACCCAAAGTGCTGATTCAGCACAAAAAGGAGGTGGGTGATGCCACCTTAACTCTTTGGAGACGTGTCACCGTTTAAACGGTGACGACCTAATTTGAGCCAGGAGGCCGCGGGTTCGATCAACCGGCGACGAATTCAAAACTTTGCAGCGACGCATTTAACGGTGTAAGGGAGGTAAACCTTTTATTATTGTGAAGCTCTATCGTCGGTTGTTTCCCCTGCACTGTCTAAATGAGTTTCGGAAACAGTTTCGGCTTGCCAAACGAGGTTTAGTGTAGTGACCCTCCAGATCTACTTCCGTCGTTCACACTGGATCTACGGGTTTAATTTGTTGTGTGTTGTTGTGTGTGCAAAAAGTGACTGTATTTGGGACCAAATAGTAAGTAGTATTTAATATTTTCAACTTAAAAGTATTGTTTCCATTGTGTTGCCGAAGAATAGATCTTTCTAAATATGTAAAATATATTGCTGTGAGTGTGGTAGTTTTTAAGCGGTAATTTTTTTTAAACGTTAAATCTATGCGGCCTCTGGGGTTGCTAGCCCTGCGGGTCCCTACGGGGTCAAAGAGTTAAACTTACCAGGGTGAGGAGGACGGAGACGACAAAGGTGAAGGAGAAAACTGATGCCTACAGCCTAAGTACGTCCTCCTGGCGCAAAGACAGATCCTGAAGGAGGTTCGTCCAAGCGCCTGCAGACTACCCACTGAGCTTCTAGGGGCATATGCACAGCAGAAGCTAGGAGGTTGGTCCACGCCCGACCATCCTGTAAGCAAACAATTGCTAGGAGGGTTCTGCCAGACCCACCTGTCAGTAGGAGGTGTAGGAAGTACACCCTACAAAAGGGGGGACAGAAGGCGAGCGAAAGGGCGATCAACTCTCTTGCAGTCAAAAAAGTGCAGGAGAGGCGTCTCTGAGGGACGAAACGCTAGAGACGCATCTGTTAGCAGCCAAACTCTGTCCAGATCACTGACAAGGGCAGGATCGTGGACCGGGGCCCGAGTGACTGTCAGGCAGGCGACAAGGGCTGCAGCCCTCCTCACCTTCCAACTGAGACTTGGCAAAAGAACCATCGAGCTGGAAGGGGTGGGGAACCCGTTCCACTGTGGCCCACTGCAAAGAGGAGGCCACGGCCAAGGCCAGAGCCACCCGTGTACTTCTGCCAGGAAAGACAGAAGGAACAGGTGGAGTGTGTTAGGGCAGCTGCTGATGGCCATAGGCACCTCGACCCCAGGGGGGAGAGTGCCAAGGCCATCCCTGGAAGACTTGGTGTAAGCATGGGTAAATGCAGCTGACACTGGCCCGCCGGAAGAGTGCTTGCAAGATTCCTGGCAGGACAGCAAGCCCTCAAACTGACACTTCCTCAGAGCAGAGGAAAACACACAAGGC
>SMGT01000509.1:171478-197293 GCA_004794575.1 Lanistes nyassanus | reverse complement strand
AGGTGTAGACACATGGAGTAGACAAGCCAGGTGTAGACACATGGAGTAGACAAGCCAGATGTAGACATATGGAGTGGACAAGCCAGGTGTAGACACATGGAGTGGACAAGCCAGGTGTACACACATGGAGTAGACAAGCCAGGTGTATGCATGTTCTGCTTCTCCTTCTCAGCATGTCTCCCCATTCCAAGCATGGCATAACTGGACCACAGAGCTACATGTGGGCTTGTATATTTAAGGCTTGGCACCAACGTTTAGTTCTGTTTGGGAGAGCAGGGAACATGCTAGCTGAAACTCACCTTGACATGTGTCAAGGCTGACAGCAGTTCAACATGTTCAGGGGACTGACCTAGTCCAGACGACTTTTCTCTCTTTAGATTTTCCAGCCCTACATCTGAACAAACGGACCAGTATCATTCTAAACCAAAAGTGCTCATTTATTTTCATTGTACCCAGATTCCTTTCTGAACATTCAGTTATTAGCATGACCCTGTGTCAGAACAAAGATATCACAATGCTGACACAACATTAGAAATAATAGTAAACACACCACGGATGTGCACAGCAATCTCACAAAATTCCTTTTACTAATCCAGATGTCTGACCTGTTCTCTTTCAATATAAACAGTTCTGGATAAATGTGGGAACTGTTCTCTTTAAAAATAAATTTTTAAAGACATTTTCAAGTTAAGAACCGTTACAAAGTCTAAGACATACATCTATTTGGTTATCCAAAAGTAATTTTTTCATCTTATTGTATTTATTTTTTGGAAATAGTTACCAGGAGAATCTCTGATTACCAGCAGTTTCTCAATATCATGGCATGCTACTACCAGATGACCAATGTACTGCCATGGAGATAAGCTTGTTGATGTAAATGACATCTCTTTTGAATAGTAGTATAAAGGTGAATGCCTTTTTAGGTACATGCAAGGTGAACTCTGCTGCTAGATAGAACGAAAGACTGCCTCATGATTTATGTGTTTAAATTAAACATTTGTGAAATGTGTCCTGTATTTGGGATTGGGAGAGAGGGCGACAGGCAGACCACCCTAATGTACCAACACCCAAGAGTCAGAATAAACCTGGGCTTTTCAAGTCAATCTGACTGGTCAAGACATCTTAATAAATATGAAAAATAACAATACAAAACAAATACACTAAATTATCCACCCTATACACACACTGTATACTGCCTCCATTTTCTTGACCCTCCTGAGGACTCTCTCAAACACACCAAACAAATTCTAACCAAAGGCTGCCGATCCTGCTGTGACCAGCACAGCACAAAGCCCTCTTTGACAGGTAACACGGTAATCAGTCTTGTACAACAACACACTGTCTGGAAGGCCCATGTTTCTGACACACGATCCACAGGACACCATTCGAACTGCACCTGCCTAGACTGGGACAGTAACCCCTTGGCAACACCAAGCTACCTGTCTTCACTGGGACATGCACGTCTCAGAGAGATAGACATATTCCCCTTTGGACAAACTATCCATCTCTTCTGATACTGAAAGAGGCATTTTTGTGGTTAGCTCAAAATAACTGAAAAATTAATTTAAAAGACTGTGACATTGAATAAAAAGTTGCATGAGGCCTCAGTACCTTTATCCCACCATCAACCCACTATCAGTCATTGATTCCATCTGCAATGAGCCAAAACATACATGTACATGTAACTTGTAAGAAGAAAATAAAATCAACCAGATACTGGGATGCTCAACATTTGTTAAGAATAGTCATAAACAAATGACCTAACAACACATCGCCCCCCAAACCAAAATATAAAACAACTAAACAAAAAGAAGATGAAGGGGCAGGGAGACATCTGCAACGGGAAGGTTCCATGGTGGAAGTAATCTTTGCATCCCCATTGTAGGCGCTGCCTTTCACTTCAAGTGGGAAGAAAGACAATAACGCTTTAAAAGGCTCTCACACTTCAAACTTTAGGGCATTATCCTCTAGTTCTCAGACTGTCTTGGACGTACTCCTTTCTGGCTGGTCTGGGAAAAGAAAGAATACACTATGCAGTCCACCTGTATTGCTGATGTTCCAAAAATGGCTTGAGTGTGAAATGCTTTCAGTTCCTGTACATATGTGCCATACTGGGAGGAAAAGAGAACAAGCCTGTGACTCAAGAAGGAGACAAATCTTTGTTAGGATCTTGAGGCTATTTATAGCACATGAGAAATCTGCTTTTGTCTTCCTGTTGGTGCTAATTTTCATCAGGAAAAAAGGCAGATCAATACTGATGTTATGATGAAATCTTTGACTAGACATAGAGGAATGCTGACAGGAAAGATGACAGCGTTTAATATTCTGGTGCTTGTCATGTCAGTTATCATTCCTGCACAAAGCCAGCAGGTATTATCTGAGGAGGCCGCCACGGCCAGTCCCATCTTGAGCAGCAAGCTGGAGAAGCGTCTGGCAGCAATGGAGGAGGTGATGCTCAAGACAAACATGATGGTGCAGCAGTTGAAGAACTCCCTACAGTCCCTGCAGCAGGTGGAAACCTTGTTGGTTCTCCTTCTAGAAGAAATCCTGCTGTCGGTAATCGACTCTAGACCCACCAGTCAGAGTGTAGGCGGTGAGGGCGGTGATGAAGAAGTGGTGGGGGTGGACAGTGCTGAGACTACAGACACAGAGGACGAGGAAGCTGGACCCAGCGTGCAGCTCACTCACCATGAACTGCCGGACAGTCTTCTGATGGCCACAGCACAACACAGAGATATTAACCTGTTGCTCCAGGCCTTGCTACAGAAAAGAACAAATCTAAACATAGATGCCTTGACCACAAAGCCTCATATGCCCAACAATGCCATGGCTTTTGGCTTGCTGAGAAAGTGCGAAGACTCAAGCCAAAACCTCTTGCCAAAACCAGACCTGCTGCCAGACAAAGACTTGTACCAAGCCCCCCTGAGCTTAGAGCTGTTGCCCATGATGATGTCCAGTCAAGGCGATGATGCCACACGGGAGAGTCTGAACAGTGCTGAGAATCAACAGGCTCGGCAAGCCACACCTCGTGCAGCCCGTATAAACAAGGTTAGTGAAGAAAAGTTGGAACGCGTTTCTCAATCTGCTAGGCAGCCACAAGGACTTAGTCACGCTGAATCACAGATAATCACAAGTCTACAGGTAGGTAATCAAAGACTCTGTAAAGTTCATGTTTACAAACATTTCTCAAGACCATGTAATAGCTGAGGTGGGGTGGGGCAGGGAGGGAAGGGGAGGGGAGAGACTGTGACACTCTAAAAAGCATTAAATGAATGAATCTAGAGGTAAAAACTTAATGATCTCATATAAAAGGAAATGGGAAAGTACAGTAGTCCAGTGGCCCCCAGACCACTATAAATTTTCCTGGCCTACTAAAAATCACAATTCACAAGCCCACTGGCAAGGTTCAGGCTTGGTTCTGATGCAATAAGTCATATGACCCATGGGGGCAAGCACAAATTTTATGCTATACTGAAAATAAATTTTTGCTGGGCGCTTTAAAGAATTGGAATTTGAATACGGAGGTTCATGAGAATAAAAGTTAATGCCTGATGGGGAACCTCGGTTTCACATAGAAAAGAACTGGGGCTGGGAAAGTATGTGATTTCAAAGAAACTGCACTCCTATAATGATGATTTCTTGGGGGTAGGTGAGGAAGTGGGGGAGGGTGTGAGAAACCCAAATTTTCTTGACTAGGAGAAAAAACAGTCAGCTGACCACCATGCTGCTAAATCCATTGGTTAGTCCAATATTTTATGCATCAATGACTGATGACTAAAGCAAAACCTGAATTCTGCAGTGGATTTTTCTGGGGTGGGGGGTGGGAGGCTTCTGTAGTTGCATAAGAAAGAGGCGACAGCCTGGGCCAGTAGAAATTTCAGTGGGCTAAACCCAGAATTAAAAAATGTACTGCCATGTTGGGCTAGTGAAAGTTCTGAAGGTTCCCTCTTCCTGGAAATGGAATAGTAATGCAAAGAAGGCAAAACCAAAGTCCATAGACAGGATCTTTTTAAGCCAAACTCAAATACTACCCCCTCCCAAAAAAAACCAACTGAGCAGCACTCCCAGGATATGCCTAAAAGTACACCACCACCACCATCACCACCTCCTCCTTCTCCTTCTTCTAGAAGTTAGAATGTTTAAGGATTCTTCTTTTACAATTAGTACTACATATACATGTATCTTATTATAAAATTATATCAGTCAACAGTTCTGGTTTTTGAATATTTAAAGAACTCTGCAGTATTAGTGGCGTTATACAAGACATAAATTACTGCTTGTAGCAAAGAGTTAGACTGTCCACCACATCAGGACAAGAAGACATGTTCAGTTTGGTCTCAAGATTTGTTTCCCAACCAAAAAAGCAAAAGAAAGATGAATGAAAGAGTGGGGTGGGGGGATGGGGGTAACATTTAAAGAAAAAACATCTTTTTATCTTTGATAAAATGATAAAGAGACCACATTGTAAAATAAGAACATATTTTGTAGGCCCTGCAGCCAGCAGACATGGAAGGATACAAGAGACCTGGCAACAACAACCCATCTACTGCCAACGGAATAGTAATCCCTAATACAGAAACTCTCTCTCTGCACACATACGGGCAGTCTGTGGCATCTGACCAACCCATCTGGCATTCTGTGCAAGCTTCTGAACATCTGACAGACAGTGGAAATGTTAACGCAGAGCCCAGTTCCCAAACCTCCCGATGCTCCAACAACACATCTTCTGTAAGTTCACATTCTGGCGATGATGACAATGAACAAGACATTGCAAAGACCACGGAGGCTGAGGCAACCAAACACCTGCCTGCACAACTGGACAGTCAGGAGGTGGGAAGCCCGCAAGGCAGCTCTATCAGGGATGTCTCTTCCTCATCAGATGACAGCCTGGCTCACTATCCTGAAGACAGCAGAAATGGGTCAGACAAACCGGATGACAACAGGCCCCAGGGAAGCCAAGATGACGGTAGCATTGAAGGGAATCGGAGACTCCCCCTTCTTCCAGAACGTCTCAAACAAACCATATCTTCCTCTGAAAGCAGTGAGGTTCATGAGGTGGCAGAGAGATTAGATGTTGGTGAGGCCATGAAACAAGATGACAAAAGTTCTTCCTTTTATGCTGATATCCACCACACAGACTTCAGCAATGACAGCGATGTCTCACTCTCAAACAGGGAAACTACAGGAGATGAAACCTCAATGGAGGAAAGTGCCAACGAGGACAATGATAACAGATTTGCTGATGTAAGTGAAGACGCCAAAGTGTTTCATGATGAGACACCTGATGTGAGTGCAGAGACCACGGAATTTGGCAAAGCAGCACCCGAGTTAAGTTCAGGTCAACAGGACATGAGTGCAGGGAGTGCTGATCATGACAAAGAAACCACAGGACCTGCTGAACCTCCTTCCCACGTGGACATTGCCAGCAGGGAAGATGCTGACGGAGAAAATTATTCAGAAGACGGAGATGCAGATCGAGTCAGTCCAGATGTGGGATCCATGCCCAACAGCGACCATTTTATGGACTTACATGATATTTCTTCCAGTAAGGATGTCATGGAACATCCATATATGGGTCACACACAACACGATTCCACGCCTCTTGATAGAAAAAAGCGTCAAAGCGTTGACGATGTGCTGCTCTACTTGCTAGATGACCTGGTCACAAAGGGAAGCAACAAGACGCTGACTGCCCAGCTGAACGCTCTATTGCAAAGATTTCGAGATCAGCAGCAGCAACGACTGCAAACAAATGACACCACTGGCAACCACAGCAACACAGAGACGAGCAACAGGAGTCAAGATGAACAGACAAACAATGGGGATGATGAAATGGTCACAACTTTGAGCTACAGCACTGGCACACACAGCACAGACGAAAGCGATAATGAAACAGAGACAGGAGTCAACAGTCTTCAGAGTCTTACCTCAGCAACAGAATCAACCAAACAAAATTTTCTAAGCACAGACTTGCCTGAGCCATCTAACCAGAACATGCAAAACCACGGCAACAACAGTGACAAAAATGTTGATGAGAGATCCAGGAACCATCAGAATGGCTTAATGAGCCAGCTGCACACACCGGATACAAGACCAAGTCATGGACCAAGCAACGACAAGCCATCTGAACCACAGACTGGTCAGAATAAAAAGGCACAAGATAAGCTGGAGGCTGGAAATCAGAAAGGCGACAAGAATACAAATGATGGTGGTGACATCAGGGCTGATGCTTCCAACACTAACCACGGTAATTCCCCTGACAAGCCCACAGACAGCAGTCATGGAGGGGAGGACGTCCTGACAGCCAGAACAGCAGAAGGCGATGCTGACAGCAGCAAAAGCCTAGA
Organism: Lanistes nyassanus; assembly: GCA_004794575.1. Classification (NCBI taxonomy): domain Eukaryota; kingdom Metazoa; phylum Mollusca; class Gastropoda; order Architaenioglossa; family Ampullariidae; genus Lanistes; species Lanistes nyassanus. Next base: position 190,946 of record SMGT01000509.1, on the reverse strand, counting down.
TGAAGAAGATGACATTAACTCGCAGCAGGCATCATCCCAGGAATCTACAGAATCCAAAGTAAACATGAGACTCAGACGATCATTTCATTTTCAAAACTTTGGTGTTTACAGCACGAGGAACAAAAGCAGCAAGGAGAGAATGGCTTCTTATGCACTACATGCACAAGGTAGAGAAATACGCAGCACACAACATCACTCTCCCCCGACTTCAGCATCTGTTGGCCACATTTCTCAAAATGCTCCAGTGAACACATACCACAAGTCCACACATGGCAAACCCATGCTGCCTGGCTTCTGGAGCAGTGCAGCCCAACACCATGTCTCTCCTCCTGCAGGTAGAGATATTCTTGTTGAAGATTCTGGTCATGACGTGAGCGGCACTAAACGGTTCTTGACAACGTTCCTGCTGGCCCTCCTTGGTGCACGCAACCATCGTGGAAACGGAGAGGAAGTGGAGACCGAAGAACTTGAAGAGCGGGCAGCAGAGGACAGCACAACCACCACGACACCTCTTCTGCAGCCCAAGAACGTACAGACTTTACAGGACTCTATTTTTCGTTTCTGGAAACTTCTCACAAGTACTGGTGAGGACCTAACCACAACCACCACCACTGCATCTACATCAGCAGTAGCACAGGAAACTTCAATATCCTCAGAGTCGGAGTCTACATCCTCACCACCTCTGCTTTCTTCCTTTCCCACTGAAGTGACTGACAGACAAATTAATGTCCGCTAGACAATCCTAAGAACAGACACCATACAATTCTGGCCACCACTTTCTTAGCCTGAGGACATAAACCTCTGATACAAGTGTAAATTATCCAAAATCTCTAATGGATAAATGCAAAATATAGATCTTGAAATCCAGGACCACTAATAGGCTGGCATTATTAAATAGTGCCTAAGTAAAAAAAGGGACTTTTGTCATAAATTGGTTCCTGAAAAAAACCACTTTACAATTCATATGAGGTGGTTTACATCTCCAAAAGTCAAACTCTACCAGAAATTTCACATCTGCTGTGCAATGGGTTGGTGGGGAGGGGTTAGTACACAAAATCTGTCAAAAGATCAATGAGCCAAGAAAAGGATTTCGCTCACCACTGACAGGACATTAGAACTAAATGTGCTTTTTAACTAATCATAATAAAATGCCATACCAGAAAACCACAACCAATGTAATGTTTGAAACACAGCTACAGCAGCAGACAGGAAAAGAAGCTGGGGCAGCAAAATGAACTCAGTGAAGCGAAGCAAATCTGTATGAACTCACTGCATGTGTAGCATGTCACATTTCTCTACATTGTGTCAATGTGTGTTCTGAATGGATGTGAATGTTGTAACACAGAATGATCATCTAAAATGAGATTACAGTGAAACCTGTTATGAGTGGACACTGTTGGTTCAACTGAAAACTGTCCTTGCATGGCAGGTGGCCTGTGGTCACAGGGATCCACTTTCTAAAGGATAGAAATACTCTACTGCGTTCACCTGTGAAACAGACAGCAAAAGCCACACCCAAACAAAACCTGTTTTTCTTCTTTTGATGTACTTTGAGCCACATAAACCACCATCTGTCCATGCTTTGATTTACTGCTTCCCATTCACTTTTGATCTGAGAGATCCATTTTCCTGCATCCAAACTTGTGGGCTATATTCTGGCATGATCTTTGCACTATCTAGTTTCAGCGCACTACAACCACAAGGTGCTCCAGTGTCAGACTCTTTCAATTACATTTAGATTTGGAGAATCCGTTCTGGGAGTGGTCATCACTTGTTGCATTAAGTTCAGTGCAAATTTGAACTGACACTTCTGATGACGTAAGACCCCAAAACTAACTCTCATAAAACCTCGGAGTGGATTTAAGTTCCATCAGGGGCTCCAAGAGGACTGACACTCATGACAGATATATATCATGAAAGCAATAGAAATTACCCTCTCCAATCCATATTAGTTATCTCCCTTCGCAGCTGTTTGACTATTGTCAAAATAAACATACACTGTCGCTGAATCGTGATCTTCCAATTTTGATGGAGAAAGTCATTTGAAATGATATCCTTTATGGTAGATTAGCTTTTCTGTCACTTGAAACTGTCCACACGACAAGTGAAAAGTTTTAATTTCTCATTTTCTCATGAAAATAGGTGTGTGCATGTTTGGCAGATGGCCACTGATGAAAAGACATTTTTGTTTAAAAACAATCAGGGCACAGCCAATATGTCCAGACACAGTAAACGGCTGCCGATCAAAGGGTTCACTCTCCACAGGTTTCACTGTACACAAAACATTAATTCTCAGTCCAACATTCTTTTTTTTCTGCCTTAACCATCAGGGATTCTGTAGCTTCACATTTCAGAAAACCAATACTACAGCATGTTATCAAAAATCCGGTCATACTGAAAAAAAAAATGTACCAATCAAAAATATATGAGAATTCTCTTTCCATCTTTCACGTATGAACTTTGTTAAGGCAATCACATATTGCCAGTTATGACTGTCTCACAAAAATCTAGTAGTACGGAAGTTCTCATAATTTTTAGTTCTCTGAAACAAAATTTGAACTTTTAAAACGTGCTTTGCTAGCACATTATTTTACCTACTTCTTCTTTGTGTGGTAAACAACTGAAGCAACAGAAATGTTTATGTGTACAACAAAAGAGAGCAGCATCAGCTTCCAGGCAAAGATCTCATGGATTCCTGGGCTATTCTGTTCTTAACCTGTTCCTGGGATAAACTTTGGAGGATACATGTCTGATTCAATAGAAAAAATTATGGAATCCATGTAAAGTTTCCTTTCATTAATATGTGTAACAAATGTATCAGCTTCTTGTATTTGTGTAAATCAATCACTGCATCAAGTACCTGTATCAGTATTAACTGTACACTGTTTGGACGGAAGTTAAAGAGATTTTCCTGTCTTATGCTTTATGGACCTAACAAACTTGTATAACTTTTTATTCATTATTCATTTTAGACAGAAAAACAAGTGAAGGACAAATAAACATTATTATTTTCTTATTAACAAGCACTGTTACTCATCTCTGGGAACAGTGCCCCAGGGTGCCTTGTTCACCCATAAGAATGTATGAAATATATTCAATATATCAAGTGACCATCAAACACAGACTTTCCTGACTAATATAGTCACCTCTTCTGTAAGTGAGATATCTGAGATATTTAATGAACAACAAACAACACAAGCTCTCAGATGCAGCCTGAGCTATGTGTTTATGGCATCCAAGCCTCTGGAAAATTACAGAAACAGCATGAATCTAAAAATAAAGAAAGTAACAAAAGTGTGAATTCAAACTGCCAATAAACTGTGACAGACTCATTTACAATAAATATTCGCCTCAAACTGTATGTATACCATTTTTACCTTTTGTTCTTTTAAATAAACTGAGATACCTATGGCATGTGTAGTTATCTTTGAAATCATGGGCGACTCACTTGGACCTGGGGACATGTTCCTCTTCCTCCTCTTCGGTAGAGCAACCAGCGATGTCCTGTGACTTGCCTCGTGTAAAGGCACTTTGCTTCTCCCCTGTTCTTGCATCCCCATCATCCACAGCCTCACCATTCATGTCTGGCAGTTCTTGCTCTATTGTCTGAATATCTTCTTCCAGACTTGCTCTAACCAAGGCAACCATTTCTGCATGCCTTTTGGATTTTTTGTGATTGGAGATTCTACAAAAGTGTAAAATAATGTAAGATAAAATTAGTGTCAACCTGCACTTATGAACTTTCAACTAGTGGCTCCAAACAAGAATCCTTGACATGTAGCGGTCTCCACCAGAATTTTTTTTCTTTTATGTAAACCATATAATTAAATAAATAATGGTTTAGATATTTCAACACATCAAGCAAAATCTGTTAAATCTGGCAAAAGCAGCAGGATTTGCTACATTATGTTGGTGCAGGCAGGTAAAGCTCCATCGATGTAAGTTTATCACATGTAATAACCTCTGTTGAGGATAAACACTTTTACTTAGATTAATTACAGAGAGAAAATGTAGCTGGTTTTTGAATACTACTGCTCTGAACTGAATTCTGCTTAATGGGAAATTCTGTGATTCTTCAATATCTTGTACCATAAATGAGAAAAATACGCACGCATTTTCACTCTTGAAGGCCTTTCCACAAGCCATGCAATAGAATTCATCCCAGTCTTCCCCCAGATCTTCACCTGCTACTGAAACACAAAGTTTTAGAGACTGAGGTATAAAAAATGAACACTTGTTCTATACACAAATCGCACATGCCTGCCAAAAGTTTACATCAATAAACATTTCTCCATCCACTTGCTGTACTGGATATCTATATAAAGAGACTAAGGATGCAACAAGGTATCCAACTGCTGACCAATATATATATATATATATTGAGATATATACTGAGATATATATTGAGATACATATTGAGACATAACTAGATTTTAAAAAAAAGATGGCACTAAATGTTGATAGCAATTAAAATCAATACCATCAGGACAACTTTCTCCAGCTACTTCAACGTCACTGCTGTCACTGTTGCTGTGGTCACCAAACTGCTTGGCCAGATGAGCTTCCAGTTCCTGAAGGTTGGTTTCAAGGCCTGACATGGCTGACCAGCTGGTCTCCTGGTAGTTTTCTTGCCGCCTGCACAAACTACGACATGTCATGTGTCGCGAGGATATTTGACCAAACATGCTGTCAGCTGTCCTCCAGCCAAATAAGGCCCACCATTACATCATATCAATGTCTCTCTGTTTTATGCATCTGCAAGGGACTGTTTGTCCCTTTTCTAAGCATGGCTTCTGGCTCATGAGGTGTTATTAACATCCTTCAGGCAAAACAATAGTTACCATTTTAAAAAAACATCAAATCAAGAAAAACAGCCACCTTTACACAGTCACCTAAGATGTTTTGCTGTATTCATTCAGTGTTGATGTGCAACGGCGTCATACCAGAATACATACCAGGCTTTAATTTTTGACTTATGGGTGACTAGCAGATCCACAAACTTCACAGTGTGTCTATGTCTCCACTGTTTACTCTTAACACAGAGGATAACAATTTTAAAATAACAGATTCTAAATATTCATTCATAACTGAAAAACAGTAAAACCTCCAATATACGACTTTGAATAAACAGCCAAAATCAGGTCTTATAATGGAGGGGGTCTTATAATGGAGGACGAGTTGCACTGAACCATTAGTCCAACATGTAGGTGTGTTTACCGTGATGGATGGGGTGAGAAATAAACACATATGCATGTATGTTGGAGGAAGTTGTATATGGGAAGGTCTTATATGGGAGGTTTTACTGTTCAAAAAGTATACCCACAGACCTGACTCTTTCTTTAATCTCTTTCTCTCTTCTTTCTTTTGTTTTCTGTTCAATCTCAGCTGCCCTCTCCTCGAGTTTCCGCTGCATCAAAATCAGGAAAATCACAATGTAGCTAAAGATTTAACGTTGTTTTTCCTACAATAAATATATTTCTTGCATTAAGTAAATGTTATATATATATATATAGCACTTATTTAAAAGACTTGGCAAACAGACTGGTCTTTTTTTTTTACATGCTTGATTTATGCAAATCTTTAAACCACCCAACTGTACAAGCTTCAATTTTTTTTTGGAAAGTGCATGAGGAGTGTCATTAAACATTGATAATTACATGCATTGAGATACCACGTTTGTGTATGTGTTTGTACATGTGTAATTGTATATATTGTATATACATGCATATAAACAGCCAATACCAATGTTACCAGGTTGTCTTGGTGGGCTCTCACCTTATATTCTTGAACTCGCTTGTCTCTCTTTCGAACAAATGCCACAAGAGCCTAGACCAGGAAAACATTGCCCACAACAGATTATGTCCAGACAAGTTGTAAGAGACATGTTCAAATATTCAACAAACACGAACAAGGTCAAAAAATGTGAATTTTTGGACACTTCTGAAAGCAAGCAGGAACAGATTTAAAAACAGGCACTACTGCTAAGTATGGCACTTGGAAAACCCCAGAAGGTATCTGTCTTTCAGGGCAACCAGCCATATTTTTCAATTAAACACGTATATTAACACGAAAGTATTGTTTATCAAACTACAACTACATCAACATCATGACCAAGATAAGCAAGGAGCTGATTGTTGCTGATCATTTAAACATTTGATAAGTATTTCTTTAAGGTCAGGCAAGAGGGAACTGACCCGAATTTCTTCGTTGCGTTCCTTTTTAGCAGCATCACGCAGTTTCTTGTTTTCACCTTCCATCAAGCGTCGACAGCGTCGATCAGGTGCTTCACGGGTGTCATATTTTTCTACCCACACATAGGATTTGGCAGTGCAGAATGCATGCCAAAAGTCATAGAATGGTCGAACCACCTAGAAAATGTAATCCAAACCACTTTTCAGTCACTGTTAAATTTCCTTTGTATTAAAAAACTGAATAACAGTCATAAAGTAATAACAATTTTTTAACAAATGAAATTCTCTATCAAAAAACATCAAAATGTTTAAAATCTTGTTTCTCTTCTGGTGATATCTGCATTCAAGGTTACCGACATTCATCTGATAAAAAAATTATTTCTCAAGAAAAAGGTTATGTAGAAGTTATGATCACCACACATGTAGTACTTACTTCTTCATAGTCACTCTGAGAATTACCAAATGTAGGAAACTCATAGTCACTCTCTTTATCGTCCATAAAGACATAGTCTTCTTCTGCCAAGGTTTTAAACACACCTCTGTACACGGCATAGAATCCCTGCCAAGATAAAGAATCGAAGAATGTCAGTTTTTAAAAGGAACGCCTACGTTAAAAGATGTTGTATGGTGGGTAAAACAGTCTGTCTTAACAATCAGTTCCAAAGCAACAGAAACTTTAAAAAACAGCATGACAACATGACTTTCAAAAAATTAATCCAAATGGTGATTCAGTGAAATGACCCATGAATCTTACTGAATCATTATACATGTATATGTAGTTTGTAGTACATGTGAAACAAAACATTACGTATTACGTACACTGAAACCACTCAACTTCAGTGAAAACAATAAGCAAGAAGAAACCCTTAACCCTTATGGATCAAACAGACAAGCAAAACTTACTTTGTCATCATCACCATATCCAGAATAGCAAGAAGAGGTAAAATACTGGAACAAGTTGAGGCTGCTGTCCTCATATGTGTCTCCCTGCCCCTGACCTGTCAAAAAAGATGGCTGATTGCATACTTCCTTACATATGGAAGAATGTACTGGGTTTTTTACTTGTCTTTATAAACATCATCATCCAACTGTCACCTTGTGATCTTCCACGTTGTATAATTCCAGGTTGAATGTTGTGTTTGCATGATTATAAGTGAATCCATGCAAGACCAATGCTATTGTAAGGATGGGCAGATACAGTGTATCTTTATATGTCTCTGCCCATAACCTTGCTTCCCAAATGTGTCTAGATCACGTAGACCACCACAGAAAGAATGTTTGCAATTGTATGTTTAAATTGAAAATTACATTGATCCAATGGATATATATATATATATTTATATATCTCACATCAATGATATTCAGGCTGGCTCGTATGAGTGTTCTTATCTCCACTTAAAAGTGGTCATGAGGCTCATTCAGCCTGTGTATTTTACATACACCTTTATGAATGAACAGGAGATAAGAAAGCTCCCACAAACCATTCCAGGTTCCTTCTGATACAATCTTAGAAAATGTGATCATTTACATACTCCACTTAAGTCATCCTAATTACAAGTAAATGTTAGAATTCATCTGTGTACTGTTTGCAATGAAAGATTATTTACTCAGTCAAGTGGATGCAGAATATCTTTAATTAAAACCACACACAGCACATTGTGTTTTCACACAACACAGGCCAGGTACAATGATCTCAAGCAATTAATTCAGAATTTAAATATTGGATGCTTATGATATGCATACCTCCCCGCAAAATAGCCTCTCTATGTTTATCGTACCAGGCCCTCTCTTGGGGATCAGTAAGAACTTCATAGGCTTGCTGTACCAATCGAAACTGAGATGTAGCCTCTTCCACATTGTCTGGATTTTTGTCTGAAGCACAAAATGTAAAAGGCCATTACATACTGCTAATATCTTCAAATCTATGACACCCACATACCCCCCAAAAAAATCCCAACAAAAACCAAAAAATACAATAACTTCTCATATTTTTAGTGTGTTAATTCCTGCAACTAAACAGTATTATATCAATAGGTCTCTGGTATTTGAATTTTTGCTTATGCCTCTACATAAATAGATAGCCAGTAATTTGCTTAGTAATAGTACCTATTAAGTATTATACAAAATCACAATGAGAAATGATAACGTTTACGACATATGTTGTACAGACGCAGGTACTATTACTAAAAGTAGTAATGTTAATGTGGTATCAGTATCACGTATGATTCTAGTTCACAACAGCCATCAGTTCACGCGCCTTTACTTTAAGTAAGTTATGAGTGACTTATTCACCTAGGCTACTGTTTTTTTCATAGAATTATAGTTTGAAATAATCTGTCCACTTTATTCTTTACTTTAGTTCGCAGCAAGACAGATTTACTAATGATACGTCTAATTTCAATAAACTGTAGTTTGTGGCTCTGATCTGCTCAGTATTCGTCTGCTATCCTCACCTGGATGGAACTTCAAAGCAAGCTTGCGGTATGCTTTCTTCAGATCATCGTTCGAAGCTGTTCTTTCCACGCCTAATACTTCGTAATGGCATCTCATTTTGGATGTCATTTTATAGACTCCAATAAATATCGTTCTCGGATAATAAAATTGGTATCCTTTAAAAAAAAAAACCCTGTAACAATAGGACGGCCGAAGAGAGTTGTGAAATCCCTTACTCGTGTTAGTTCTAAGCTCTTCAATAATAAAAAGTGTATTTGCTATTGTAAGGGATATAACTCTAGCTTGAGCGGAAAGAGCAGACGAACTTTTCTACGACTTCTGGTCACTTGAATTTTGCTATTCTGTATACCACTCTATAATTTTTTCATATTTATAAGTAAGTTTTTGAAATTTTAAGTAATAAAATCTTGAACTTTTAAAATTTAAATGCAAAATCCCCTGTGTTCCAATTTTTCCAACCCTGCATTTAGTTACCGGTCGAATCGTCGAATATTCTATATTCAACTCGGTGCCTTACATCCCCCCTCTCCCTCCCTCCCCCCCGCCCCTGGAAAGACCTTCGAAATATAGCTCGCCATTTGATTGGCTCCGCTTTTTAAACATCCTAAATAGAGCTCGTCATTTGATTAGCTCCAGTAGTTCTGCGCTTTTACATGGTGTCCTGCCTCAGTAGTATATCCATTTTCCTTCCCGAAACACCGCGCTCAATCCATGTGCAGAGTGAATCACGCTTATTGTTCCGTTAACTGCCAGTTACTTGTGTGAGAGCTTCAGTAGATCCTTGAATTTTTTTGGCGGGGTTTTTTTTTTTGCACGCATGTATCAATGCTTGTCATATTTGTACGACTTACTGGATCGAGCTGAGAACAAGGAGCGCTTGGCCAGTCAACCAAGTCCCCACGGTCGCAATCTCTCTGTTCTCCCCCCACCCCCTCCCAACTCCCGTTACTTAGTATCGGTGGAGTGAGGAAAAGCCGCTTTGTCTTGTCGGGTGTACCCTGTACTAAGTCATATCAGCTGATTTGCAGGCGAGCGAGAACATGCTCGATATTGACCCCAATCAGTTTTTTTCAAAGATCTTTTGGAAAGGGAGGGGGTTAGTGCTATTTTTTTCCTGTCAGTATTTCGCTGCAACGTCGCTGTCAGGCTGTCGGGTATCTTGTCTGTCATTTTTCTGTGTGTCCGTCGGTCTGTCGATGTTCAGCGTTGAGCAGCTGTAATCCTTTTCAGTTGCGTCACGAAAGTCACATACTGGTACACGTTCATCGCGTTCTTCCGTTCGTAAGAAGCCGTGTGGCTCAGGGCGAGGTGAATGAGTATGCGCTGTCCTTAACACAAGCGGTCAATTTAAAGGGCGCTTTCGCCCCATTCATTCATTTATTCTGTTCCTGCTCTTTACGTGTGGTGTGAGATACGAACGCCCATGCAACCGACCCAGGACTATATATAGATATGTACTGCTCCATGCAGCCCGGCCGACGACCATATATAGATATATGTACCTCTCCGTGTCTGCGTCCTGAGACGACTGTCACAGGGGTGCCCATTGATATATCGGAACAACCGCCACACACAGCGATCAATGGCGGCGTTGCCATAGCTGCTTGCGAGCAGAAAAGAAGCTAGGAGGGGAGTTATAAATATTGTTCTGATCACTCCTGGTATTCCAGTACTGATTGAGTCTCGCATACGCGGTTTCTTGCTGATTGTGTGAACTGTGTTTCGAGTGCCAGCGACATGCCAACCAGCCTTGCCGCCTTCGCGTCCTGGAGGTTGAGGTCAAACCACCTGTAGATCTGAACAGACCTACCAGTGGGTATACAGTCTTTTTTCCCGTTCCTTAAGTATTCTCTGTACTCCATATTATGTGTGTTTGGTTTCAATCCCTCCCTCTCTCTCTCTCGTCCTTATCCTCTCACGTACTTAAATATATGAATATATGTTATACAAGGTATACACAGTGAAGTAGGTAAGTATTACATGTGTATGTATGTCGGTATATATGTAAGTAGAAAGCTAGGAAGATAGGATGGTAAGTAAATAAGTGACTGAATCTGTTGGTAGTATATGCATAAGCACGTGTGTGTGTATAGAGTTATGTATATGAGGGCGTGAGTGGGTGGGTGGGTGAGTAAATGGTTGTGCATATACATGCATTCAACAGAAAGAAATGAACTCTTCATATTAAAAACACAAAGGAAAAGAAACGAAAGTTTATATTACATGAAAAGAAATGCGCACACCGCGTTTGGGATGTATAGCATTCAAACCTGTCACCTTTGTCGCACGGATAGCACCGAGAGAGAGCTGGCTGGTATTCGGACTTGTAGAAATTCAGGTACACATCCCCTTAGACCCACAGAAGTGCATGCAGGCTTGTTATCTTAATTAAAATGTTCCCCATGAATGCAGTGCATATGTACCTCTTGGCTGTAGCCTTTATTCGATGTTGTCCTTGAAGGAAACTATACGTGGCATGTAGGTTGCTGTGAAGCTACGTTTTACGCTGTTGTACTATACGCACCCGGCTGTACGCACGCTCGAACACGTTGCTGTAGACATGAGAGGTAGCTGGAGTGGGCGCTAGAGGGGAATGGGTGTGTGGATCGAGAGCTCGAGACGGATTTCGGCCTGTGCTGATTTTGGGTAATGGTGGCAAGACAAGCGTCCATAGCTGCGATCCGACTTCAAACACAGCTGAGAGCACAATGATTCACAATGAAAACACGCCACGCAAGGCGCAGAGAACATTTTGGAGCAGGATATTCGGGCTCTGACTGTGGTTACCTTTAAAATACAGAGAGTGCATCTGCAGCACAAGGCTTACATCGGAAACGTTTTCGTTTGTCGGACAAGGCACTCCAGGTGACTATTCTTGTAGTATATGTTGTATTGCTAGGGAGTCCTTGTCCTATCTGCGACATTACAGGTTCAAATGTGCGTTGTAGCTGTTTCTTCATTCATTCATTCATTCATTCATTCTGATCCTGCTCTCGACAAGTGACAAACAAACCAGGAGCACACTATGTATAGTCGGCGGGTGCCACATCAGTCGTCTGTCTTCAGTGTCTTGAAGGGCCCGTTAACTTCCGTCTTCTCTTTACTTATGATACTGCACTACAGCGCCACCACGTCACAGCTCAAGACATGTCACAGACGAACGATCGGATTGGATGTTCACGCAGTTGAACAGCTGCCCCATAGGCCTATATACTTTGACGATTCCGAACGGCTTGTTCCGGTGAAACTGTAGCTGGTCACTGTAGGCCTATATGCCTGTTTGCCAATCAGGCGTAGAGGGTCTGAGAATGTATGTACAGGCAAACGATAGAATTATACATCGCCGATAGAAGTATATATATATATATATGGGCAGTAGTAGTATCTGTAATATATATTGGATGTTTTCTTTACAGTGAGAGATATTTTTACTTTTTTTCGGGGATTGTGAATTTCTTTTCTGATCAGCATGTGTTGGTTTTCTTTTTCGCAGCAAACAGTGGACTCAGAAAGCTACTGGGTCCACACTCTATCTGAGGCGACTAGCGAGTTGTTGACGCTTTTTTCCAACCCTGATGGAACAAAGATGGTCGGACTACTGCCAGCTCGTCAAAGATGGCCTCAGTATCTGACATCATCCTGGTTTGACAAGTGATGCAGTGGGCAGCAGGTTACCTGGGCCTCGATATGGCTGTGCATGCATGCTGCCGCTCTAACATATGTCACTGACGTGCATGTCCGACAAGGTGGAGACGTGGCTAGCAATTTTCTTATCTTCTGTCACACACACGCAATGTGTCTCGTGGACGAGAGGCAAACAATCGAACTGCCTTTGTCTTCGGAACCATCACAATTCAAAAATCCTATTTGCTGGTTTTGATCGGCTGCATGTCGCAACCTGAGGTGGGGGCACGGGGCTGTCTCACAACAATTTCCTTGTCAGCATTATGATGACGTTGAGACACTAGCGGATAGTGTTCCCCCCTCCTCCATCGCAGTTAACCCTTCCTGTGGTCTTCATACCAAGAGGCACAGTGACGTTAATTTATAATTCTGTGGATAATTTTGCGTCATGGCGACAATAGTGTCTGTCCAAACTGGTAAGTTCTTTCACGTTTCATCAGTATTCTCCACGAGATTTTTTTAAAATGGTGTTGGTGGTGGTGGGGGGGAGGGGCATATCTTCATAAAAAGCCTTCCTGCTGGAAAGGGTTAATATTTTGTGTAAATATATCACAATACCTAGATTCACCAAAACCAGTTGTGATGGTGCGGGTTTACAGTATTTCAACAAGAATATAATATCCGTGACTAGTTCCACCTATAGCAGTGAAAAAACAGTAATGCTTCTTTTCTACGATCTTCTGAAGGTCGTTGTATGTAGTTTTGACTGCGGCAGTGTAGACAAAGAGACGGGTACGCTTTTTTGGTGTAGTGGTGGAGTCGCCATTTTACAGACATGCATTGAACACACTCAGTGTGATGTCATCCTAGCCATAAAGATCTGCTTTAAAAAAGGTCAAAATATAGACATTTCCTAGGTCTGCTAAAGAAACGAGTCAAAATAAATTACAACCATTTTCCTCAACCATCAAGTACCTGACATCTACTATCGTGACCTACACAGCGAAGCCGAAATAGCTCAGTTGGGAGAGCGTTAGACTGAAGATCTAAAGGTCCCTGGTTCGATCCCGGGTTTCGGCAGATGGGCATTGTTTTTTTTCCCCCATTTTCTTTTGACATGCACAGGCTCTTTCGATGTTTAGCTTGTACCGCTACTTCTCACTCAAGATTTATGCTCCTGAACGTGCACAAGGCTTTGCTGGCTGAGAGAAAGAGAAGAGGAAAGAGAGAAACGAAAAGATCATATCGGGAAAAATTACTTCTAAAACATCAAAGTTCTTTTAACATGCTGGAAAATTATGTGTGGGTTGTTTAATGAAACTACTGATTGCAGTACTGATACGGCTACAGGCTTATCGGGCTTGGGGTTGGGATCAAAGGGGGCCAGAAAAACCTACAAACACGTCGACCTTGTTGAACTGTTATCTGAGCGTTTAAAATCATATTTACCGTCTTTTCAGACGTTTTCCTTTCCTTGTCAGTGTTAAAGACTCGTAAAACCTCGATGAGGGTTACATACTATGAGCAAAGAAAGTAGTTTTGTTAGTGTTTGAGGAGCAAGTGATAGATTGAGGGAATAAGATAAACGAAGATAGGTGAAGAAATTGTGTTTCTGTGTGCCCTACGTGCGCATGTGTGCTGAGCCCGTATGTTTGTGCCATGGCGTACCTTATACAGGTATCAGTCTGTGTTGTTTGTGGTACTGTGTGTATAAGAAGCTTCGTAAATATCAAGGCTCGGTTTGCATGGTCGGTCGTATATGTTCTGCTAAAGCGATGGATGACAGCACAAAATAACTATACAGATAAAAGTTGTAACAAAACAATTGCAATAATAGTGTTGTTAGTTAATATTTTGTAAATAATTTAGACAAAAACTTATTTCATCTGATTTTTGGTTTTGTCTTCTTTCTGCTTCTAGATCCTCCAGAAGTTAATGTAGACGACGTGGTAAGTGAGATGTCGAAACACACACACGCACGCACGCACGCAGAGGGAGGGAGGAGGGAGGGGGAGAACGCAGGGTGGGGAGGGAGAGAGACAGAGAGAGAACAAAGAGAGATATACATGAATGGACCTGTTTTAATAGCGAAATCTCTGAAGGGGTTGACTTGTTGGATCAGCGCGACAAGACTATGGAACGATAGGCCAGACAGGCTTTTCCACAACAAACTTCTAACAACCTTTTACTCCTGATTCAATGAGGCGAGCATATCAAAGAAACATTTGGTTTTCAGCTGCATGACTTTGTCAACCTGAGCTTGCCTTTTGATCTGTTTGTAATTGACAGCAAGGGTAGTTTTAAAGGACCACAAAACATACTTAAACACACACAGTCAGTACCTTGTAGAATATGAAGGCCTGCGGTACCAGCTGGCCTGCTTGTGTATGAACGTGCAATACAGTAAAAGTACATTTCGGGGATTTATGTGATGTGTGCGAATGGAAAGTATCAAACACGCTGATGACACATCCAAGAATATAAGTACATATCATGTACATACTACGCGGACGTATGGGCACCTGCATTGGATTACGCGTGGTTGTGGGTGCGTGCGTGCGTGCGTGCACGTGAAAACGACAGAGCAGCAGGATGGTGTCCAGAGGTGTGAGGAAGATAAAGAGGGAGTTGTGAAGTGGATGTCAGAAAGACAGGCCCACATTAAAGGGAAATTAATTCATACACACTAAAAATGTTTTTTGTTTGTCTGCTTGCTTGCTGGATTCGCCGTGTCTTTGAGGTCAGTAGTTCTATAGTGTTAACAGAAACACCAGCCATTGTTGCACGTTATCTCAGTTATTTCGCTTTCGTTAGATGCTTTGATTTAAAGAAAATCGACTGTTATTTGCACTTGACTGCACTAGCTGCAGTCAGACCATAACAATTTCTGTAGAAGGTACGGGTGTAGACTCCGCATTTGTTTCGATAAGACTCTCATAAAGGATATTCCACTCATTCTCTAAAATCACATTTGCGTCTGTTTGTATGTCTGCGTGCATATGCTTGAGGCCTTATAATAGGAATATTATTTTGATTGTTTTCTTCACATTTAATTGTGTGTGTCTTTTCTAATCAGTTAACTACCTGCATTTGTGTTTTACCAATAGCGCACTTACTGAAAAGTATGCTCTCTTGTGATGGTTAGCTAAATTCTGTAGTTATATCACTGAGTACACTGCGCCTTTTCCAGTGACAGCAGAAACACAAGTAGGCCTACCCTTTGTGCATTGTTCGAGTTCCGGGTCATTATGGTTCTCACCGTTCCTTCTATAAACGCCTTTCAAGGAGTTGTGGGGGTGGGGGTGGGGAGCAGTACTTGCTGGTATTCAGTAGATACGAAAAGGAGTGGAATACAAAAAAGTCATCTTAAACTTTCTTCTTTGTGCCAGCTCAGGCTGACACATGATAAACCTTATTCGTCGCCTCAGGGGTCCGCGGAGACTGGCTAATGCATTCTTGTGTGATAACAAAAAAATCCTGTCGATGCTGTTTATATGGCAGTCCATCACGCCCAGTGTATTCAAAAGGCGAGATTTATGGCTATTTCTCTGCTCAAATCAATCTTCCGGGCTGGTTCGTGATGTTTGACGAGGCGAGAGAATGAGGCTGTAGAAAGGCCGTTACGAGATTGTACGTGCCATGGATCCCCGTGAAGTGCCGAGGCTGGCTAGCACGAGCGTTCGTAGCTGCTCTTTCGGTCATCAGGGTGGTCGTACGGCCAGTTCACTCTGTGTATTTTACGTGTACTTTCACGAACGAACAGCTAGATAAGAACGCTTATGCAAGCCAGCCCTTCACCGATCACGTTGTACCCACCACTCCACATCAATCTTTGCGTTAGCGTTCGTGGTCACTTCGTCAGTGATACAACAGGACATGACATGCATTCACGTCCCACAGGCCCTGGAGTTGGAGGGGACAGGACTGCGTCTTAAAATATGTCCTGTGGAACAGACGATCATTCTTTCTCGAATCTTGACGCACTGCCGTCCTAAGATCGTCTGTGCGTGGATGTGTGGACTTAAGAACTTCAGCGCTCATGATTTGCTTTTTAGAAGCGTGCACGTGTTTGTGCATTCAGACCTGTATGGATGCGCTATTGTCCGTCGCTGTGAGTACTTGCCTTAGGAGGGTACATTTAGAGTTCCCAGGGTTCCCAGCTGTGTTTATGGCGGATGTAACAAGAAACCTACCTCAAAACAATCACTGGGTACTTACTGAACAAAAACGTGTGATTGCGTACCGAGGAAACAGGTACTTAATTCATAAATATTAAAATGTCTCTACGCGAAACCCATATCTTCGAGCAGTGTCTGACGCACGAAAAGGCAAAGACAAAATCAGCATAATGCAGGTTTTAAGTTGCTGGTCGGATACAATAGTATTCCCAACAAAGCCTCCCGTGTCTTATCGATCACGACTTTCTGTCGACGGCGGCAGGTGAGAGTAGGAATTATGCCGCCTAAGCGCCAAAAGGTAGAATTTATTTTCTTCAAGAGGTCCTGTTTGTCTCTTTAAGAAATGCACATGCGCAAGTCGCGCGAGCGAGAGAGAACAGAAAAATAGTATTTTTAGTAGAAAAAATGTATTTTTCACTCTGCTGGCACATAAAAGGTACGATTTGGGAGGGTCTGTTGTGTTTTCGCCAGCTGTATCAAATAATTGCCCTTGCCAGATGTACTAGCCAGTGTGGGCTGATTTGGGCAGTTTTCTGGATTCACGCCACCTATAAAACTGTTCTCTTTCCTTCTAAAAACAGTCTCTACTTACAATAAGGCTTTTTTTTTCTCTCTCTCCTTTTTCCTCTCTCTCCCTTCTCCTCCCCTTTCTCCTCTAGCTGTTGAAAAAGTTGCTAATTTTATAAATCTAAGCCAAGAAGCATATTTTACGCCTTCTTGTTCAATGTATCAATATCAAGCCGCCCAGTTTTTCTTCTCTCAGCCAAAGCGAGTGTATTAGCCGTTAGATTTTATGTCTTATCTCTACCTTCTCCATGTCAACACTTTACTTAGGGCGGCAGAGTTCTGCTAGGGGCTCGACGGGACTTGCGGGCCCAGCAAAGCAGGAATTTCAGTCCCCTTCTCAGCCTCTATTTCATTTGTTCCCTTAAAAAAATGCAATTCAGTGTAAACATTTTCCTGCCCAGTGGGTTGCCTTACCTACTGCCTCGCAGATTCGTGTGGGGGTGGGTGGGTGAGGGGTGGGGGTTCACTGGGCGAAACAGACAGGCTGTTGCTTGGAGACGGCTTTTCAAAAGACGCTTAACTCTGCTTTGGGCTCGGGTGGTTGACAATTTTCTCACCAAACAGTCAAATATACTAACCACAAGCACTTGCTAAACGTGTTTGTCCAGAGTTCTAAGATCGATATTATGAAAAGTTAAGTAGGCTCTTCTCAGCACCATAACAGGGCTCCCATAAAACGCCTTCCACCCGTGGACACTGTTCTGCAGGTATGGGGAAAGAATCGTTAGCCACTCTCTCTCTCTCTCGCTCACTTCTTGTGTCACTGGGTCCTTATGATGGTGCATTTTTGGAAAGCTGGTCAGTCAGCCTGACTGCATGTGTGTCTGCTTCCGTACCTGCCTGCGTGTGTATACCCACATAGATATACGGGTGTTCGACCACACGTGTTACAGAAATAGTCTTCTTGTGTATTGTCACGAGTTGGGGTCTGGTGGGTCAAAGAGATTGCACCATAGATTCTAGGTGTGACCCATCCACAACCTGCCTTAGTTTTTATCCCCTTGTTCAAGCCCCCACCTAGCCACTCACGTCATCCCCAGGCCAGGTTAGGTCCCTATTCTCACCTCTAGTCAGCGTTCTGGCTCTAGGGCGAGGGGCAGGTGTTACACGCTGGTCCAATGGGATTAGTCACGGAGGGGGGGGGGGGGTTATGCATCAGAAGGAAGCTTCTAACGCGTAGTGTCGACCACCAGGGGGTTTGTTGTAGCCGGGAGTTGTGTACTGCCCGGGGGGTGGGGGGCGGAGAGTCGCGATGTCCACTCGAGGTGTCCACTTAGGGGCTTGTTCCTGTAATTAACACAGGGTCTGGCTTCTGCTGTCTCTGTCCTGACTGGTTGGTGTATGTAACTGTCTCGATGACGACGTGTATGTGAATGCAAGAATGTACAAGAATACAAAGAATAAAAGGACTGGTTTAGAACGCCAAGTCATCTGTGAGATAAACATATAAGAATCATAAATAATACAGTGAGAATAGTTTCCACCTGCGCTTTGTCCTCACCTTAACGGCGGTGGTACGGAGCAGGCGCAAGGAAAACGTGTTAAGAGAAAAGTAAACCCCAAGTGGCGACATGTATATATCCAGTGATTTTAAAAATAAATTACGTGTTTGTCTGAAGTTATCAAGTAACCCGTTTTTTGTGTCAGTCAGACAGTACTGTTTGACTGTTTACTATTCGTACACATTCAGTCGTTTCCTCGAAAAAAACAAGTAAAACAAAACGAACGCCTCTATTGTCTGCTGGCCACATAATGCGAAAGGTGAAAGGAAACGCTCCGCGCGCCGGGATATCGAACGCCGTGAAAAGCAAATGAGGTGCTGCTGGAACTCTTAGCTGCACTCAGTGACTCAGATGACCCTCGATACAGGAACCAGGCTTATAGGGCAGTGCTGTTAGGCAGACGAGCCCCTGACAACCATATAGCTTGGTACCTAGGCAACAGTAGACTCTAATCTACATAGTTTTTCATATTAACTAGAACATAAAAGAGAAACGGAACACATTTTGTAGGTCGTCGTAAGTAAGCTGCATGCACACATCATTTACATACACAAGACGTATGCACACAACGCGTGTGTGCACACCTATAAGCATGCACGCACGCATAAGCTCATACATACGCAAGATGTGAGTGATTGAGGGAGCAGCCGAAATGACATGTGAGACTGGGCAGCTGAGGGCTGCTCTGCAAAGTATTTGTAGCCCTCAACTGCCCATAGAAGGATGAATGAGAGAAAATGGGGCTGAATAGCACGATGCCTGCCTTTATCAAGTTTTATCTTCTTTTTCCGCTGCTTGTAAAAAGTTGTAAGCGAAGCCAAGAAACCTATTCAAGAAATTGCCGAGCAAGGGAGATAACACATTGTACCTGACACAGACCACAAGTATACGTAGTTACTTCCTGTGTCCCGTTGGCGTGGGCAGTACAGCCTCTGTGTGACGCATCGCGCCC
>SMGT01000509.1:140206-170781 GCA_004794575.1 Lanistes nyassanus | reverse complement strand
GTAAGCGAACCCAAGAAACCTATTCAAGAATTTGCCGAGCAAGGGAGATAACACATTGTACCTGAACACAGACCACAAGTATACGTAGTTACTTCCTGTGTCCCGTTGGCGCGGGCAGTACAGCCTCTGTGTGACGCATCGCGCCCTAAATGTCATGCTTAACATGCCGTCACTGGCCTGTAGTCTTTAAGAAGTTGCCAATTTCCTGACTGATCAGTCTATAAATAATTGCTTCACCCAGGACGTCTGTTAGCAAGCGTCTTTACTGACACACAAGGAGATGCGAACTTTATGCATGGCGTCCATTAAGTGTCATGCGTTTCTCAGGCTTTTTAAAAAAAACACACAATTTATACAACCTCTTATTCCACTGGTCCATCAAACTATCAGTTTCAAGCCCCCTCACTTATTTTCCTGTTCTGCCCTGATGATTTCTGGACCATGGTTGTTTGACTGCCATCTAGCTCTGCCCTGGTCGGGGGGGGGGGGGAAAGACACATAGAAGAATCAGGAGATGTGAGTTCCACTTGACTCGATCCAGAGAGTAAGAGATTATTGTTAAAGGCGGCATGCAGTCGATCCTAACTAGCATGCCAGTCGTCTGCAGTGCTTGCCATAGCCCGGGTAGATCGATTGAAGTGTTTACCTGGACAAGCGGCCGCGTGATGGCACATAATAGGCCAGGAAGGTTACCTAGCGCTGTGCGGTGATGACAGACTTTTTTGCGTGACCTGTCGCCGGCCGAACGCACTGCCAGCATCGAAGGACAGACCTGCAGTGGTCAGCTAAAAAGGCTTTCGCTCTTTCACTCAGCAGGGACTTGGACTGCCACGTCATTGCGAGACATACCAGCCTTAGACCAGTGGGTGTAGGGCTAGGGGTTAACGGGGTTTATCCTTCGCGGCAATGTCTTTCAGCGAATAAACAAACGGGTGGGTGCCACTGCTAGCTGACGGCAGTGTCCGGGGACTGAGAGCGACAGAAAGCACGTCACAAAGCTACTTCTACCATGGATCTGACCAGAGCCATTTCCATAAGGGAACAGTTACGAACGCTGGTTGGTTCTGACCTTTGTTCTCGTTTGTCTTTTAGAACGCTGCCATTGGTTTTGTTCCATGGTCTTGATGGAAATAAACGTAGGCGACTAGCAAATGTTTTTATTTTCAGAGACAGTTACGTATTCGCCGGGTGCTTACATGTACTTTCATGCACACTGTAAACTTGAATTAATTGTCAGAAGTGGTTTTAGAGATTAAATTTGTACTGGACTTTGAGGAATGCATGCTGGTCAGCACAAGACATTATTTGTTTAGCCTTTAACACCGCGGTACCATCGACGGCTATTTCATGCCAAGCAGCTGGCTTTGAATATAAGTGCCACAGCTTACAGAGGAACGACGTGTTCTGCACTCGCTAAACCCTCAGCGTGCATTTCTGTTGCCTCAGTTACAATAACTACTGAACCGCTTCGTCGTCACATCTTGCTGAAGAGGTTGACTGAGTTTTAGTACCAGGTGATGGGAAGGTGGTTCATGCAGACAGACAGACAGACAGACAGACAGACAGACAGACAGACAGACAGACAGACAGACAGACAGGAATATAGAACAAAAAGCATTTTATTGTGAAATATTACTATCAGAAAGAAAGCTACGTTTGTTTCAATCAGAGCTTAATTCGTGTCTGTATATTTTTGTCGTAGGAGGAATTCCTGGCCACAGATGACCTGTTTGTGGAGTATTTTAACTACTACCTCACGCTGCCGGTAAGTCTGACTTTTCCTGTCAATCTTCGGAAAGCCATGTGTCAGGACAATGAGTAAATGAAAGATCAACAGAAGGAAGGGAAGAAAAAAGTAATGTACGATTTAAACGATTGAATACATGAATGAAAATGAGTGAACGAACTAACGAAAATACAAAGAAAAAATGAACGAACGAGTGAATGAGTATGCTTTTTGCTTTCAAAGCCATGACAAATGTGAGAGCTGAAAGCGTAATAGGGGATGTCAAGAAAAATGTTCACGTACTTTCATAACATCACTATTTTGGGGGATTGGTGGGGGTTGGGGGTCTTGGTCTTCTGGGTAGAGTCTCAGAGTTTGAGCTTTGTGTGACTCGCAAAATCAGGCGTTGTGGCGGTCAATTCGTGCTGATCTGGGAAATTATAGTTGTAATGAAGTCAGACCAGCGATATGCAGAGCAGA
The DNA here is from genome assembly GCA_004794575.1 of Lanistes nyassanus. Lineage (NCBI taxonomy): Eukaryota > Metazoa > Mollusca > Gastropoda > Architaenioglossa > Ampullariidae > Lanistes > Lanistes nyassanus. Next base: position 168,575 of record SMGT01000509.1, on the reverse strand, counting down.
GAAGTCACACTCTACGTCACGGACCACTAATTTGAAGCATGCCCAATCTTCCTGCAGGTGTTTCCAGAGCCGCTGTGCTTCAACCCAACCACCGGCGGCTTCGAGCTGGTCAGCGAGGCGAGGAGAGAGCTGGCTCAGCAGATCAAGGCCGCCATCCGCTCTCAGCGCCGCACGCCGCCCATGTACCACGTGACCAAACAGCACGCCTTCCGGGACATCCAGATCATTCCCATAGTGCCGCCCGAAGGCCCGGAGAAGGTGGAGATCGATACGGCCTTCAGTGTCACGGTGAGTGTCGCGTCCAACCTCTGTCACGTGCTCCCTACTCACTTCCGCCAGACGCGATCTGTGCGGACAGGAAATGCACAGTAATTATGCGCTAATAATGCGTTAATGATGCGCTAACATTGCGGAAGAAAATATGCGTGTCCGGAAACCAAAACCTTGGGTCATTTACGCATTAAGCGTATTTTTCTCCTTCAGGATGTACGAATGCTAAATCCGTGTTTCCTGTCTGCTTTGGAAAAAAAAAAAACCCTTTCGCGAGTCGCAGTGTTTCTTGGCGTCAATAGGAGGGAGGGCTGCCGTTGTCGGTACAGACCCGAGACTGGCTGCTTTAGAAACGCTGACGTCACTGTGGGGAGTCATTCTCGCTCTTCATGTCCGTCAAGCTCGCTTCTTCAGTTTTCGGATCACAGTCCTGTGTTGAACAAGAGATCCCAGGGGTTGGTAGGGATCCCAGGTGTGACAGGAATCAAGAAATAAAGAAACATACACACTGGGAACATGTCAGCCTTTTCTCAGAACAAAATGAAGGCGTAAGGTTTAGCTGTTAAAGCGTCGCTTAGCAGGAAGTTGTGTGTCCTGACAGCTCCGTCTCAGTCATTTTCACTGTTTCTATCGATGACTGGTCACTGAGATGAAATATTTTTGTTTGTTGTTTTGTTTTGCGAGCGTGTGTGGGTTTTTTTTGGGGGGGGGGGGGGAAGGTGAGGGTGGTGGTGGCCAGCGAAAGCCACAGTTTAATTTGTAGGACATTGAAATGCAAAATGTATATTAAGGAAAAGTTACTAATTCACTAAAGTAATGACACTTATTTACGACCATGATTGGTGAGGAGCACAAACCATGCGTACAGGTGTGGAGAAACTGCGCTTGTTGCAGACGCTGAACAAGGAGCAAGGGATTCACTGGGTGAAGGCGGAGCGACTCCCCACGTTTCTACAGAGCGACTGTTACTTCGAGTACCGTCTGGCCAGCATTCTGTCGCAGGCTCAGCTGCTGGACCGGCGCGGGGAGTTCGTGGTCATGAGGCTGGACCCGCGACCTCGGGTCAAGAAGGAGCGGCGCGAGCACGAGGAGGTCATCCCCGACCTCAAGGACGTCTTCATGAAGAACATGTACGTGTGCTTGGGCTGCGCGCGCACCACGGACACGGAGGCCTGGTTCTCGCAGGCCAAGATGGCGCACGGCGCCGAGCCGTCGTACGTGTGTCTGTCGCGTCCCGTCAGCGCCTCGCGGCCAGCCCTGTCCACGCCGTCCGGCCGGTCGCCAAGCTCCGCCAGCCTCAAGTCAGTCTCCCTGCGGCAGTCCGACAGCGGCATCGGCAGTCCCGCCAAGAGCTCCGTCTTCTCCGGCCCCTTCTACGGCAGCTACGACAGCCTGGGGCTGGTGCCGCATGACGTCATGCAGCAAGGGCGCGGCAACGGCGTGCGGCGTCTCGAGGACTTCCTGCAGACAAGTGGTGATGGTGACAGAAAACCGTACACTCCACGACCAGGAGAACTTGTGTGTGTGACGGACAGCGAGAGGGGCGAGGTGGCCAGCAGCGCTGTGTACTTCTCTCTTAAGGTTTGGCCCTTCTTTCCCTCCCACGCCTGTCATTCACATTTCTTCCCTCCCTCCCGCTCCCTCCCCTCCCTCCCTTCCCCCCGTCCCTCTCCCGCACTGTTTTGGTCTCTCTGTCTTGCACACGCACGCACGCACGCACTCACACACACACGCACGTACGCACGCACATTCTACCACTGCCCCTTCCCATCCCATTATATTTTGCTCCCGCATGCAATGTGCGTGTGTACGTACTACGTACGAATGTGTATATGTGTGGGATATATGTAAGTGAGTGAGTGAACGAACGCGCTATCCACCCTTGACGTTGGACGTGACATTACGCTCAGCAGACTGAGGCTACAGACACGGAATCTGGCCTGGGCGATGTTGGCGATGAGGAACTGGACGATGACAAGACCGACGAGGCGAGTGTTCATAGCAAACAAGGACCAAGTGAGCACGACAAGGTCAAAGTCAAGCTCAAGGGCGCCAGGAACGATGCTGATGTTGAAGTCGATAAGGCAGAGGAGGACGAGGAGAAGTGCATCGTGCTGAGCAGCCTCGACGACCTGAGCGCTGTCCTCGTGGGGGCCGTCATGAAGAAGGTCGTGGCAGAACTTTCTAGAGTGAACCCAAGTGTGATGGAACGTGATCCCCGCATTGTGGCCATCTTCCCCGCGCCTAGGTACTAGCTAATTGGTCGCTTGTCTTAATGCGTGTACAGTGGTGAATGGCAGTCATTTCTCGCAGGTCTGTCTGCCCGCCTGTCTGCGCAATGTGCCTCCTTGTCTCCCTATGTCTGCTTGCTTGTTGGCATGTCTGCCTGCCTGCCTGTCTGTCACTATCTCTCAGTCATTAATAATCAGATTTTTTAAGCATTGGGAGTGCTGCACATAAATTCGCTTTACCTCAAAAGATAGCATCTGGCATCCATTAACTTTAAGCTCTCCTGTTTACGTCTCTCTCTTATTTTGACCTGTTACAGGAATGCGCATATTTCTCTAACCTGTTACAGGTACGCACATATCTCCACAGACATGCTGGATAATGTCGTTGCTGTAGAAAACAGTGCGCCTATACCCGTTCAGCGCGCTGCCCGCCCGCTCGAGCCCCGAGCCCAGCAGTCGTCGGCGCACAGGCGGGCGGACAGTGACGTTGACTCGCTGCTAGACAGCGACGAGGACTATGAGGAGGAAGACGCTCCATTCTTCCGTAAACACAAGCCGCGCAAAACCTACAGCCTGCGGACACGTCGGGGCGTGCAGCAGTTCAAGTCCTTCCTGCGTGGGACAGCGGGCCAAAGCTTGTGGCACCTGTGGCTGGACATCGACAGGCTCCTGCTGGTCGTTTCACCTGACGAGCATGCGCAGTGAGTCGCCAGGCGTGTGTTGATAGACGTTTGTGTCTGTCCTTTCATTCACTAGAGCGATCGTAAGGGTTTTACACCCTGTGGGTTTTACCTGCATCTTTAAGTATGGACAGTACCTTTTAGTCACGCTTGCGGTTCTATTTCTTCTAGTAATATGCAGAGCTGCCTGAGTTTTTCCCCGACTGCATCATGTGTGTTTGCAAGCAGTTACGTGAGAAGAGGCTCGCATCTGAGATGTGTGTTCATGTCGCTAGGTATTTGTCACGTCTCCGCGAGAAATACCTGGTTCAAGCAGCCCAGTATGAGATAACAGCGCGGAGCAAAATCAGACTGGTGCTCAGTGATTCCTCCCAGTGGACACTTGACAGGCTACAGGCTCTACAAGCCATGGTCACTGAATCGCTTCTCCTGTATTGGTAGGTGGAGAGAGAGAGAGAGAGAGAGAACTGTGCAAGTGTGCATGAGTGCGTGCGAGTTTTGTTTGAAGGAGCACGTACTTGTGTATTGCGTATTTAGGCTAGCTGTTTCGTAGTCAGTTAACGGCCTCGGCGCGAAGTCTTGCATCTGTCTCTCCGTTGATGGAATGCGATACAGGGCACCTCGCTTCTTGCTGCACCAGCTGTGTCGTGCTAATCCGGAGAAGTACGAGCATTATCGAGCGCTTCTGAATATTCGCTCGCTGCAAGGGCCGGAGCACCACACCCGCCCCACACCCCACCTGCCTCTGAGACCCAAGTCATGCCAACCCCGCCTGGAGCGCCCCCTTGAAGTGCACGATGTGAGTTGTCTGCCTTTGTCTGATAAGCAGATTATGTTTCTTAGGTTTTTGGGGTTTTTTGTAAAACGAGACAGAATCCAGCTTGGGGAGGAGGTGGGGGGGGGGGTAAACAGAGCTTTGTTGGGTAGAAGAATAATTCCTACAAAAAGATGGCCACTTCCTGCTGGAAGTGTTCCTTTTGCGTGTGCTTACTCCAGCATAGGAAAGCGGATGGCTGAGGGGTTAGAGCACTAGCTTTCGAATGAGAAGACGCTAGTTCTATACCCGTGGCCAGCAACACACTTCCTCAGCTCACCAGCTGGTAATGGGTACCTGACTCATGGGTCAGGGAAGGTAGGAAAGGGAGGGACACAGCCCTCACGATGCTGGCCCACAGAAAAGTGGGGGTTTCACTCGCCTATGACCCGAAAACCAGTCAAGGGGCAGCCTTCACCTTTACCTTCACCTTCACCCAGCAGCACGTGCTTGATCTCATTTAGGTCAGTGAACCCGAGGACATGCCCCTGTTGCAGCCGACTACTCCGCGAGTGGGCATGCGCCGAGTGTATGGGCCATCTGCCATCGAGCCGCCATCTGCTATCGAGACCACAACAGCGACATCTGGCCGAGCGGCACCGGTGTCCATGGCAACCAAAAAGCCCAGAGATTTCCTGTTGGCCCATCTGAAAGCCGAGGGCACGAAAATAAACCCAGCTCAGCGACCTCTGTCGGCGTCCTTGACGAGGTTTGGTTTGGTTTGGTTTTTGTTTTTTTATTGTCCCGCCGAAAACTAGGTGCATATCAGGACGGTGTTGCTTGAGACAACTCAACCTGTTGCCAAACGTGGGACTGCTGTCACAACACAGGCTTCAGTCCCACCCAGTCACATTATACTGACACCGGGCCAACCAGTCCTAGTACTGTTCCCTGTAGTGCCAGGCGCCTGGCAGGGCAGCTACTGGCAATCACCTTTTCATTGTTGGAAGTTACCTCATGACGTTTTAAAGTCTGTAAAAGGTCTATTTCCGAGGTTTTATAAAACTGTTAAAAGGGCAATCCGCTTGTACCTTTTTAGGCATTTTTGAAAAGCAGCATTGGAAACACACATTGTGGCTTCTAAATAACACCAATTATGGGTGTTATTTAAGGCACACGGTTATATTTCTTCCTATAGTCAATCTCTAGAATTGTGCCTCCAGTAAAAAGAAGCGTTCAGGTGCACCAAGAATATAGGTGTCAGACGTTTTCTGTGCATTAAGTCGATTTATTATCACTTCTAGTTCAACTTACAGGTTCGTACTTCAGACACACTTTTCATTTTGTCAGTCCAGAAAATGACGATATGGAGATCTTAAGTGATATTTTTACACAGCCGTTTTGTCAAATTCAACGACATGCGTTGTCGTGTAGCGGTACAAAGAACTCCACCAAATCGCGCTCCAAGTCCGCCAGACCCCCCTCCAGCCTCTCGCATCGTGGCACCCGCCCCTACACCGCAAGGTCGACGGCGTCGTCGGCTTCGTGGGAGTCGGCATCTGTGGACATCCTAGAGAACCACCAGCAGCAGCAGCAACAACAACAACAACGACGACGACCAGCCACGGCGGCCTCTAGAGAGCGACAACCAAGTGCGGCGTCCAGCAGGACTTCAGTTTTCCTGGGCGGCGGCCGCATGGAGGCGCTGTTGCAGGCGCTGCACTATGAGAAGAACTCGGGACACGTCTTCCGCAGATTTCTGCAACGTTCCGACAACAAGGTCAGCCGGGACCTTACCGGTACCATCCTAACTTTGCTGAACTTCCTGCTCTCAGAGATCTGGGCTTGTTGCAAAGGGGGCGGGGGGGGGGGCGCATCTTCTGTTCATACGTAAAGATGTACGTAACGTTCGCACGGTGAGCGGGCCTTACGACCGCTAGTATGACTTGAATCTCAGAAACGAACACTCGTGCAAGGCGTAACCTGTTTAGTTCTTTACTAAGATTGTCTGGTACCTTGTGAGCTTCAGCCATATCAGGGAGCCTACCTGTACAGACGTCAGAGTGTCTGGATGTCGTGTCCGACACCTACTTGGTGTATGATTGTCGGGATTTTGTTTCTCCCCTTTTCTATTCTCCCCCTCCCCCTCCCCCTCCCTCTCCCCACATCACCCTTGATCACCGTCTCCCTCAGGAAATAGCCTTTTATAGCTAACACGGCTCCCCTCTTCTACCCTCCCCCTCCCTCCCTCTCCCCACATCACCCTTTATCACCGTGTCCCTCATGAAATAGCCTTTTATAGCTGACACGGCACTATGATCAGAGGCTTGCGTTGATTTTTACCTTGAGGACTTTCATGTCCTCCATCAGCATCCCAGCAATGGTCAAAAGTAATTCTTGCGGCTTGATATTGCTGGAGAGCGTGCACAAGCGAAGAAGAATTGTTTGAAACTGGGGCCGCTTAAAAAGTTTTAAAAGCGCTTGTCCCAGGTTACATATTCCTGTCTGCTGTTTCTCTTCTTCTCTTCCCCTACCAAACCACGGTTTTTCTGTTCCCTGAGGACTTCCTCCCAACAAAAGTAGCCTTAGAAGAATCTGAACTCTAAGCTATAAGTAGATAATATGATTTTAAACAAACTTAAGTAGTGTGAGATTGTAAAATTAGAATACAATTTTTTAATTAAACATTTACGACTGCAATGTGACATTTTGAAAGATGCATATTGTTTCAGTTGTGGCGGGACGCTTTTCTTTTCTGGGAGGATGTTCAGAACTACAGGCTCTTGTTTTATCAAGACAAACTTGACCCTTACAGCATCAGAAAACATGCCAAGGTTAATACAAATGTAGTACAGTTTTAGTCTAATACTTATTACAACATTTAGTACAACAGTAGAATACCTGGTACAACAGCTAGTATTAGACAGTGCAATAGTCAGTTCAATACTTACTACACCATTACTTTAGTGCCAGTGCTGTCTTAGCCTGCTCAGCCCCCCCCCCCACTCACCTTTGTGTGGCACGATTACGTAGGACAGTGTTTGTCGTCTTGCAGTTATCACTGCAGGTGCCTGTGAATGGCTGTAGGAGCATGCTCGCTTTGTCCTATAGTGGCTATGGATGGCTGTAGGAGCATGCTCGCTTTGTCCTATAGTGGCTATTCATGGCTGTAGGAACATGCTGATTTTGCAATATAGTGCCTATCCATAGCTGCAGCAACATGCGCATTTTGCAATATAATGCCTATGCATGCCTGTAGGAATATGCTCACTTTGCAGTATAGCGCCTACACAGAAAGAATCGTGCAGGTACTTTTATTAAAGAGAGTGTGTAATAGTAAGTTGTATCTGAATGTGAATTTTATTGCCTCTGTTATTGTCAATGCAAGGAAGCGAAAGATTGCATGAGTTACTGCAGTGGATTTATATATATATATATAGAGAGAGAGAGAAATCAACTGCACTAATAAAGTTGGCGTATCACGTTTTTGAAGAACACAGTTTATAGATTAACATTATTGGTGAAATCAGTAACAGCTTCATTAGATTTTGTGTAACATAAAAGGCGACTGGACGTCTCGTTGCAGTCTATCTACTCTCAGTATCTCGTCAGATGTTCTCCGAAGAGCATTGGGTGCCCCAGACGGGTGCAGGACGGGGTGCTGCAAGGTCTGGCCGCACCCCAGGAGGAGTTGTTTGACGACGCGGAAGAGGAGGTGGTGCGGATTTTGTACAACGCCTGGATGGCTAGTTTGACGTCAGACGCCGTGACGTATGGGAAGGTCAGGAGGGTTTTCCATTGGCTGTTTTCAAACTTTTTTCTCGTCTTAAGCACTATTATTATTTCTATAACGTAACCTTTGGATTTCGGCTTCTGAATCACGCTGTCTTTTTCTCAAGCTCTCCCTTCGACTGTATGCATGGCTTCTTTCTTTTTTTCCTTCTCTTCATTGTTGTTTTTACCTAATTTCTTTCTGCTAAATATCCCAGGACTATTCACGTTTGCAGACAATGCTTGATACAGAATAGTAAATTGCTGATACTGATGAAACCTCAAAGTACATTTTCTTACGGTCTGCGAAGTCTGTCTAATCTAGACTATTTGCTGACACATACTGCGAGCGTTACAAGGGGGGAAAACCTACTTGGTCAGCTGCTATGCCTAACAGGTAGAGCTGATGGAGACAAAGCGACACCTGGAAACCAAGTCCACATATGTCATGCACCTCCAACGCAGCGGATTGATCAAAGAGGTTTGAAAACTTACTTTCTGTACATTATATCCCACGTCGCGGTTTATATCACTCTATAGCATGCGCATATTTCAGCTGTCATTTATTAAAAAAACATCCGGCAGGAAATAGTCTATGCAAATTTATTTTAATCTAAAAACAATATGCAATAACAATATTGTAATATCTAAATATTTTCGGTCTGTTTATCCTTTTGTCGTCTTGAAAATGAAAGTGTTGCTGTATTTTCTTGACGATCATCAACAGCAGATGGTGGTTGTGAACAGTGATACCATACTGCCTACACCAGTGGTGTTTCCAGCCAAATCTTGTTGTGTCTATCTGTCATTCGAGACACAACATAACGAGTTCACGCGTGTGTCTGGTTTGGGTGATTTAAACAATCCTGGCTTTGCATGCATACCCACATGGCGCGAGTCTGGGCAGACATTCCAGCCATTCCAGCCATTCATCATTGCCGAAGACGGTATAGCTGTCGAAGCGAAAAGCTGTAGGCTACCTCTCTCTGCGGTTCCCATCTCCTTTCCCCCAGCAAAATTTGGTCTTTACAATGAAAAATGCGCATGACATTAATATCTTTACAGGGCTACTCGTGAAACATACTTCATTAGTTTCAAGAAAGTTCCCAGCCGAAAATAACAATAATATCGGATACATTTTTGTCCTGAAATTCATTTCAGTATTATTTTCGTTCTTTTTATCTTTCTGAGTTTCTTTTATCTTAGATTCTGACTTGTTAATTTTTTTCTGAATTTCTGTACTTATATTTGCACTTTTACTATATTCTGGTCATGGTAAAGATTCTCTCTTCTGGAATTTTCGAATTTTATTGGATCGTGTAAATGCAAGTGCAAACTACGATTCTTTCAATGTGAAATGTAATTATACAATTTCCCAACTGTTCACTAATGACCTGTAAGCAATATTCCTAAATTGTAAGCATTGCAAGCTTATAAAAGAAAGACTTTGCATGCCACTGAATCTTAGGAGATAGTTAAAGAACGCTCGGGGTCTGGGACACAGATTGAAAACATGTGTGAAGCTCCACCACTGCTCGGTGTTCACTGACTTCGCTGTTCCCAGCGACCCTTGACCCCCGATGAGCCCGAGGACGGACAAGATGACCCCGTGTACGACCCTGGGGTCTGGGAGCAGGTGGCGGATGAGTTCCAGGACTACACCCTAGACAAACTCGTGCACAACCGACTGGAGCTGGAGCACTTCAAGCAATTCCTGGCCGAGAAAGTAAGCTCCGATAGGACTGTGGGCCCTGGGCATGTTCCTAAGAACGTGTGCGCGCGCATATATGAGTCTATGGGTGCGTGCTTGCGGTCCCTAGTATGTGTTATGATACGTGCCTACATCTGTCGCGAAGAATTAAGAATTACAATGAAAAGATTTTTTCACAAACAGCAAGAACAGTTTGGGTACCCACTTTCTCCCCCCACATATCTTCTGTAGAAAGTTTAGTGTGCACTCCAGATGATATAAAATTTTCTTTACACTGAAGACGATATATAGCCATCTTTACACATGAGACAATATAAAGTTGTCTTTATATTGCAAACGATTTAAAGCTGTCTTTACACTGCAGACAACATAAAGCTGTCTTTACACTGCATACGATATACAGCTATTGTTACATTGAAGACGATATAAAGTCTTCTTTTACATTGCAGACGATATAAAGGTGTTTTTACACTGCAGACACTATAAAGGTGTCTTTGGACTGCAATGTAAAGATGCCTTCGTGCTTATTTTACGAGTAACGATGTTTCAGGCAAGTAGCCTTTTTGTCACAATTAGCTAGGCAGTGCAGGCTGTGTGAAGTGGTGAGTGACGTGCTTCTGGTGTCTCAGTACGCTGACACCGACCTCAAGTGCTGGATGGACATCGAGGCGTGGCGCCGCCTACCGCCCAATGAAGAGCACAAGCGCGAATTGAAGGCCAAGGACATTCGCAAGGCTTACCTCACCAGGAAATACTTCTTTGGGCCCAACTCCCCGGCCGGCAAGAGCGGTCAGAACCAGGTGCCGTACTTGTAGTGTTCGTTTGTCTGTCCATCCATATGCCGGTCTGTTCTTCCATCCGTTTGTCCGTCTGTCTGTCCGTCCGTCTGCCAGTCGTGAAGTCATTTCGCTCCTTTAGCTCGCTGCTTGGCATAAGCCATTTGCTAGAACTGAAAGGGCACATCTTTACTGTGAACCTGCCCTTTGACCTTGCTATGTCCTAAATCGAATCTGTCGCCGAGTTACGAAATAAGTTTGATGCGTTTTTTAAAACAAAATGCCAGCTCAAAAAAAAGTTTGAGATGGGGTAAGTTTAATTGGAAGCTAAAGTTTCTCTTCTGTACACCGACTGTTATGTCCTATGTTAAAACAGAAGCTGGTGAATCGCAATAGATTCTGACAGAACCTTATGTGATGAGGTGACTCAGATCCCTTGTGGAAGGCCACAGGGCAAAAAATCGTCCAGTGTTCTCTCTCCTTACAAATCCAGATCAGTCTATTCAATAGGCAAACACAAACACTGACGAGACCTTTGTGTTAAATACGCAGCCTCCAACACAATGAAAGGGAACGTTGCAAAAGGTACGACCAAAACAAGATCCGAGTTGATGAACTAGGAGAGAGTTGATGAGCTAGGATTCCCCGGTCATGGATCGAGTGGAGTTGTTTCCCTTGCACTGCTTTATGTGCTAATCTCATCTGTTGCTTTCTCCCATCGTATCACCACTACAAAAAATGCATTGCTACGATGGTTTTTAAGAAAAACAACAACAAAAAGAAAAAAAACAACAAACCAAATGCACAAAAAAAGTTTTGCGAAGTCAAGATTTAGATGCTGTTTGCAGCGTTTCTATTCTATAAGTGATGTACGTCGAACCTTGTCACGTGTAGGTGGTTAATTTTAGCAGGACAGTGCTTCCGCCTAGCGGTGATTTCGCACTATGGGGGGGGGGGAGAGGGGAGGGAATAGGGTCCTATTACTAAGCCATGCACTGAAACTGCGGACAGGCAGTTTAATGTTCCGATTGGAGTCTGTACAATGTTTGATTCCAGGATACAATCCTTGACAACTCCTGGATTTGAACCTCCAACTTTCCACATACTAGTCCGCAGTTTTTAAAAGCAGAACTTTCCAAGCCCCTCGCTTATAGCTACACAATTTACTGATAGATGTATATATAGAGAGAGCGAAACCTGTGTTGGCTAAAGCAGAGATGTAGCTATGTTGTAAATATTGCTGAACCCCAAATGCTACCTCTTTGTAACCACAGACTATGAATACCGCTGTAACTGTAGTGTGCCCATCTACTTGCTGTTGGTAGAAACAATAAGCATAACATTGCACTTTCAGTACGCATAGTGTTTGACGATGATGTTGATGTTGATGATGCAGATGTTCTTGAGTACGATAATAGGCCGTATTGACGCTAACTGCAAAACCGATATTCCTTTCATTAATTTGTAATGCTTAAAATAATCTTAATTTTGCGTACTGACTACATATCACCAGAAATTTGAAAAGGCTTTTAAGCAGTCGTTCCTCGACCCTACAGACCAAAAATTGTCCAACTGGAACTGGTATCGGAAGCATGTGGTCTCCTTTCGCCCGCCTGTTCGTTAGCGCTGCCAACACGTAGCGACTGTGAAGTTTCCGTGTAAAAATAACATGTTTATGCTAGACGTGAGCAACAGTTCCTAACGGTAGAAGAGAACTACGTGAGGAATGGCGAGCAGATACGCCTGAAGATAAAAAGGCTTTTGCGTGCGCGCAATACTGAATTCTTTGGGAGATGAAAGGACAAAGGGAGATTACTCGCAAAGACATTAGGCTGTGCTGTTCTGTTCTCAGCTCATCTGACGTGCTTGAGATTATGCGGGTGATTTGCAGGCTGTAGGCTATGGTGAATAATGTTCCACGTGGCCTTTGTAGCGGCTACATCATCGTCTTTCTCGTCGTCGTTGTCGTCGTCGTCATCATCATCATCATCACCACCACCACAACATCAATAAGAACAGCACAACAGTAAAGAGAGGGGAGAGGGAGAGAGAGCATGACTGAACAAGTAAATGAGAAAGAATTAACTTAGGACTAGACGGCTTTGCAGTCGCGAAGACAGCAAGCAAAGTTAGATCACCAATATCAGTGACGAATCCTCCATGAAGACTCGATACTTTGTGAAGTTCTGACAATGATTGTCAGCGTCGTAATCTGACAAGAACTATGTGTCACGACGGGCCGTACCTTAACTTAATGGACTCGACTTCTCCACAATTACAGAAAAAACTTTTATGGTGATCTCGTAAATCTGAAATTAATTGAGCGATCGTCACCACAACCTTTACTGCTCCAGGTCAATGGTTTCTACACCAAAGGGTGACGACGCTATGAAATAACGCGAATAACTAGAGAAATCTACCGAGGGAAACATATATTTCATACACTAACTGGCTCGACAACATCAAATATATCTACAGGTTATTTACAGAGAATCACCGTGCTGGTATCTAGGGTAAGACGTTGCCTGATTACGTCATACCACGAGGAATCAGACAATCAGGATAAACAAACTAAAGCCAGAGGGGAAATCAAACTGCAACACGGCCTATGATCCCGCTCTCTACACAGATACAATAAGTGACCGACAACAGAGCACCTACTCTTGTCACTACTTAAGCAACTGCTTCCGCGATACACAGCTCTGATGCTGTTCAACGACCCAATAATGAAGCTGTGACACTGCAACGACAAGCACTTCCCTCTATCTCCTCTTGGCGTTCGCCCAGCCACTAGCCTATGACGTCCCCTGTCTCCCGCAGGATAAAACCACCTATCTTACTCAACCGGAGTCCCAGACTCTAAGATAGTTGTTTATGGCAGAGCAGTCCTAATTCAGAAGGCATAACCATCAGTCACTTACTAGTCTATTCCGTAGACTTGTCGGCGAAATACAACCCAGTGTATTCAGCGTGAGTACTAGTTGCGGCTCTTCCGACGTCCTGGCTAAGATGGCGAGGGGCAGAGGTATGTGGGTCTACACGTGTCCGCTTGTCTTTCGGTCCTCCTACATTATTACTCTCTACTCTCTGTCTCTCGTATATGTCCTCCTCCTCTCATTCTTTCCCCAGCTTAAGTACTATGCGCCCTGACACCTTAAACTCGATTAAACCGGTTCTGGCCAGCCTCCCAGGTGTCAAGAGAGGGAAGGGGGTACAGGCTAACCTAGGGGTGACATGTGACACTATGGAATATTTTATGTGTATTCACTATGTACTCCTGCACGTGCCATCCCTTTCAGACCTCTGTATGCGTGCGCACGCGCACATCTTCATGGGAAGGGACATTGGTGGTGATGTCATTACTACTATTTGCATCCAATGTAGTCTCTGGCGTAACGACCAGGCTTTACTGTCTAATCAATCAATCAATCAATCAATCAATCAATCAATCAATCAATCAATCAATCAGTCACCCAGTCAGTCAGTCAGTCAACCAGTCAGTCAGTCAGCCAGCCAGCCAGTCAGTCAGTCAGTCAGTCAGTCAGTCAGTCAGTCAGTCAGTCAGTCAGTCAGTCAGTCAGTCAGTCAGTCAGTCAGTCTTGAAAAATTCCTGCTGTTAAGTGCTTAGACCAGTGTCCGCGCACGTGATGTATGCCGACAAAGGCTGGGCAGACCAAACAAAACAACAGCAGCAGCAATGACGAACTCTCAGGCAAGTTTTCTGGAAGCGAGCTCAGTAGACGAAGATAGGTCGTGTCTTGCATCACGCCCTAACTTCGCCAACATCAATAAGACACGCCCCTTCACCATAAATGGCATTTGAACCCTTTCGACCAGTCCGTGGTGTGGTTGGATGTTGCAGGTGATGCAGGTATTTTTGTGGGTGAATGCCGCAGGTGATGCAGGCAGGTGGAGGCTGGGGCAAGCTGCTGGAGGACCGGCCGCCGAGTGCCGTGCTGCTGGAAGCCCAGAAATATGTGCGCGAGCGCCTGCAGAACAAGTGGCTCCCCCTCTTCCTGGCCACCGAGTCGTTCGTCGAGCGCCAGAAGCCCAAGACCCACGTGGACGATGTCGTGGACGATGTGCTGATGCAGAAACGACGGCGATCCCTGGCCGTGTGGAAGGTGAGTGGAGCGGGCCGTGAGGAAGGTGAGTGGTGCGGACCGTGTGGAAGGTGAGTGGAGCGGGCCGTGTGGAAGGTGAGTGGAGCGGGCCGTGTGGAAGGTGAGTGGAGCGGGCCGTGAGGAAGGTGAGTGGAGCGGACCTTGTGGAAGGAGAGTGCAGCCACGACATGGTCCTATTGTTTTAATAGGTAGGCATGGGTGGGAACAAATCCCTTTTAGGGACAGAGTAATTTCTTGTAAGGTGAGTACTGTATTCCACTGCAACAGTTTCAGATGTCTTTACACTGAAAATTCAAATTTTAAAAAATCTTCTACAGGCGGTGTATAGGAAATTTTTAACAGAGTTCATTCAGTTACTGCGGCTTTTGTCGCCTTCATATTTGAATAGCTTCAAAACAAAACCTTGTGACAGATAAGTTCCATGAAATTCTTGTGAGTAGAGAACGAATTCTGTTCTTTTTATTCACAAAATGCTCTCAGAATGGACCCTTCTGGCGGAGGGGCTGTAGGACATCCCATTAAAATTTATGTTGCAGCAGATACATCGCTCGTTGAAAACTCGCTCGTGTCGAAATTGCTCTGACCATATCAGACCAATACTGTACTAGCCTGCGCGTAAACCCACACATTCTGCACTACATGCGACATAACAGCCAGTGGCAGTGACCCACAGTCAAGCTGTGTTTCATTGCAACACCACACTTGCTTGGCTGCTGTACGACTGGAGACAGTGCAAACTCGAGAGCACGTCTCAACTTCATGACGTGCAACCTAGTAAATGTGTTTTGCCACAGGAACAGCTCTGTACAAAAAAAGCTATTCGGGGGAAAAAAAACTTCAACAAGCTGTTAATCTTTTCTCTGGCGTTACTGAGAGCGCTTTTCTTTTCTTTCTTTCTTTTTCTTTCCTTCTTTCTTTCCTTCTTTCTGTCTGGAGTTTAGAGAGACTATCTTTGTAACCTGTAAGGGTCAAATGTGTTTGTGTAAGGGATTCACATAGTTCAATCAACGGCATAAGCCGTCCCTTGCTAAAACCACCCAGTCGGATAGTGTCAAAGCTGATCCTGATACTTCTGCAAAGACGCGCGTAAGTTTGAAGGTACAGTGGTTTCCTAGTTATATGGTAGTATATGTGAGGACTTTAGTTAGGACTAAGTTTTTTAAGGTAGATGCCTGCTGCTTTCATTTCTTTTCACCTGTGAAACCCTTTCCCTTTCACCGCGGACGAGCAAAGCGGAAATACATGGTCAGACATAAAAGATTTCACGAGCTTTAAAAAATGTTGGAAGTGATGGGTTTTATCCTCTGCGTTCCAGTTTCCCTCTGATTGACCCCTGACCATCAAAAGTCCACCAAATTCGGAGATCTGTTCTTTCAAAGTATCTTCAAAGATTTTGCATATTTCTCTTTATTCTTTTCCTTTACCATCGCCACTATCCTCCACCCTGTAGCTCCTTACAGACTACAAAATGAATCGGGTATGTCTAGTGGGTCTTTGTCCACCAGCTCCGTTTATTGCAGACAAGAAGTTGAGGCGCTACGAGGGACGTCACAAAGTATCACGGAATTCTTGTCTTTGCTAGTGAAATTTTGCTGATGGGTGACTAACCTTGCAGATCCTCAGCTTGTAGGAAGTCTGCTTGAACAGTTTGTTCTGCTCTGCAGCAGTCTGCTGTGCTGAACAGTTTTCTCTGCTCAGGGCTGTGTTGCTGTCCACAAAATGCCTTGTCTGTTGTTTTTAAACAGGTTTTGCATTCTGATTGGCTGTTTCTCTTGTCGCACAAAAACGTGTAAAGATGGCGATAGAAAGATAAGCATTAATCTAGGAGAGAAAGACACGCTAGGGTCAGTTGACAGAAAGAGACTAATACGAACACATATCACGTTGCTTAAAAATTTCCCCGTCCTTATTTGCAAGAACATATCAGCGCTTTTTAAACCGAGAGAGTAAAGGAAACACTAGGAGGACATCTCGCTTGGCCGTTACGCATCCGTACCATCGCGTCATAGTGACTGGGGGCAGAGAGGGAGGTCGAAATAGGAAAAGCCAAAACTAGAGCGGAATGAACATCTACTATAGTCAGCGGCACCGCCAAGTTAAGAAATGTGGAAAACAATTTTCCCATTCTGCACGTTGAAGGGGTCGTTAGGGCAGTCATTTCACACATAAGTCATCGGCCGAAAAAACAGCAACAAAGACAGAACGAAAACGAGAAAAGAGAAAGAAAAAAAGAAAGATTACTCCTTCCGTACTGCGCTCGTTCGCCCACAGCTTGTGTCTCGTCTCTAGGCTCTCGAGGAATTGCTGAAATCGCGTGCCGGTCCTGTGGAAGCGCGCGATAGCAGACGGCTGCTCGCTTGTTTGGGGTAGCGCCCTGCCCTGCACTGGGCGACCCTTGCGGAGGTAGTTTGTTCTTACAATCATTATCAGCTTTCATCAGCTGAAGCATGTGGCGAGGTTGCGTTCTTTGACTAATGAACTGCAGGGACCTATTCGTCGCATTTGCCAGTCATTAAAAGATATTTCAAATGTTTAATCTAAACAATGACAACTCCAACAAAGGTACTGGCAGCGCTCAAACATAGCCGTATGCAGACGCATGTGCCCAAGGGAGCTTACCGTACCCAAACACGTAGCAAAGAGAGGGTCGAAAGAAAGGAACTTGAATCTGCCAAGCCTGTGTTGCGAGAGCTGTCCCAGTGTGGCAGCACGTTAACTTGTTTAAGCAACACCGTCCTGGTATACATTTTGTTTGCGACTGGACTTCAAGCAACAAAAAGCAGCCAAGAATATTACGGGCCATGGTTGTAATTGGTAGCGTGACATTCTAACAGACTTTGAAGTTCATAGGGTAAGAATGTCATTCACTTTAGTACTCAGGTTGAGATGAATAGTACGGGCCTAATGATCGGCGCGTGCATTTAAAACTTCCTCTACTATCGGTGCTAGTCTCCGCATCACCAAACTTGACTGCATTCAAATTACTTGAACACTGCGCAGCCCGTTCGTTTAACAGCATGTGACTATGCCTGGCATTCACTGTGCAGCCCGTGACAGCATGTGACTATGCCTGGCATTATAACACGTCCTGCAGTAAAAGTTAGACGTAAGGATGTGGTTGACATTAGAACACGTTTTGCAATAAAGTTAATAGAGTAAGAAAGTTGCTGACATTGCAACACTTACTGAGGTTAATGAGGTGATAAACTCTCCTTTACTAGACGTACTGGAGCAGCTGAAGCGCGTGATTCCCCCCCTCCCCCACCACCACCAATTTTCCCTTCGTCTTATGCCACTCTCACTTTGTAATTTGTAGCTGACGAGCTGTCGGAATTAACAGTGTGTTAGCATTACCCGGGCCTGAATTCAGCGCCTTGCTTGTTCCCTATGGAGACGGCCCAAACTTTGCGCGCGCGCACTGATTCCTGAAGAGATAGCATTTTCAAAGCTATGCAAAGACACGCATGAACACACACTCGCGTGCTCATACACACACAAGTACACACAAAAACCACAGACGCACCTACTCCCGTATGCACACACGTAGATATTCTTCGCTACTTTACTTAAAAAGGTCTGCTTGGCATTCAGAGGAGCCTGCCTGTCTGTCGTGCGTTGCTGCTCCTGCAGTATCTGCCGCATCTTTATGGCGCACAGCGCTCGTAACTGTTCCGAGAAAAAAATATTTTTTGCGATGATTGCAGTCTGAGGTACTCGTAACTGTTTTGACGAAAAGCCCTTTTTTGCGATGATTGCAGTCTGAGGTATGAAAAGTTTGGGACAATGTGAGCAGGATTATTCGTCCCATGGATATTTGAGGATCTAAAGGCAACGACAATGCCCCCACCCCTGCCGAGGGCATCCTTTCTGATATAATGTCGGTCTGTCTTTCTTTCTTTCTTCCTTCCTTCCTTCTCGAAATTTAATAGAAAAGGTGAATAGTGACAGGACATAGATAGCTTCTTGACAGGCGTGGCGATCTCAGTTTTGTGAAGGTATACAGTCTTACCAACAACTATCCATGGAGACACACCCCGCCTCTCATCTCCAACGCCAGCTTGATACTCTTCATGCTTTGGAAACAGTTACAGACACACAAAAGCATCCACCGATAAATGTGTGCGATTGTAGTCTCTGCTCAAACAAGAACGCACACGAGCATGCAGACCCCCCTCCCCCCCACACAGGAGTTGAGCTTATAGTTTTGCCACAAGTTTCCCCACCCAACAGATATAATATCCAAATTAAAAACGAACTCAAGCTAGGACTATTGTATGCACGTAGGACAGGAGACAGAATGCGAGTTTGACAAAATACATTTGAAAAGTTTAGCCGTCTTTAAAAACATTTCAGAGAACTGTGCCAACGCTATAAGTGTGAGCCCTTAAAAACTAAAGTTTCACTTTCAACAGTAGCAGCATTGTAGTGGGAACGTTTTTGTGGCTTGAGACAAGGTAGGCGAGTCGTCAGAATGTGCAGGGGAGACAGATGGAGGGTGGGGAAAACCCCCTCTGAACGGGTCCGCCTTTTTCCATTAAACAACCATCAATGTGCGACTTCGCTAAACGATCTATCTTCACTGCCTGGAAATACACAGGCCTGTCTAACCCTTCTTGTATTTTTCTTACATTAAGTTTTTCCTTAAAGAAGTGGGCGCATTTAAGAAGAGAATAATACACGTTAAACAAATAGTGAAAATCCCATTTTGTTCATAAATATAACTATAATGGGAGATTTAAAAACTTGGAAATGGTCCGTGCACAGAAATTTCCTCCATCTTACTCCATAAAGCTTTCCCTTCGTTCCCCCCCCCCATACCCTAAACAACTGCGTTCTATTTTGTATGCTGAAGGCACAGGTTTTTGGTTGTTTTTAAATATCTAATGTGTTGTTTATGATGATGGAGTTGAAGTTCTTTGGCTTTCTGACGCCTTCTGGCCACTTCTCGCCTATCTGAAGTCTGGAACACTTGAACTCAAATTGTCTTATACTTACCGCCAACCCGATTTCACTCGGATTATCGTAATGTTCTCTAAAAAACCTAAAATGTTCTATCTTTAGAATATTCTATCTTTAGAATATTCTTTCTTTAGAATGTTTTTTCTTTAGAATGTTCGTTCTTTAGAATATTCTTTTCAATCTCTCGTCTTTTATTGACCTTCTGGTCGCTATTATACATCAGCTTTTTTTTAGGAGAATAACTGTGAAATATGGGACGAGATTTGTCGCCGATGCAAATTTTTACACCTGAAATGTAATTTAGACTATGAAGACATGGAAATACAAACACAAAAAGTTAAAGGACAAGAAGATCCAAGGAGTAGACACATATGTCGGGGTAGGAAGGACAGTGGAGTCTCACACACAAAACTGAATGTTGCTGTTTTAAATTATTTAAATTCCCAACAGTTTATTTACAAACAAAAAAGGCGAAAGTATCCTGAGGTTCGCAACTGCAGACTTGAAAAAGGATCGTAACAGAAACTTGACGGAGGGGGTGGGGAGGGAAAGAAAGAGAGAGAGAGAGAAACATCCGGGATCTGAAGGGTAGGGAGGGTTCACATTCACTGCTGTTCCTGCTGACACATAAACACATATATTTCGGCGCTTTAAGCAATGATTTATCAGAAATGAAAAACAAAAACCCACTTCCCACGGCTGGTACTCGTTTTTCACCCATCCCACCTCCCCCTACTGCCCACCAACAAACGCAGGTACATGCGATTTGTTCACTAAGCAAGGTCCGCGCCTGTCTACATGCTCTGTTACTCTCGGCGGGTTTTTTGTGCGCGGGTATGGGTTGTTTTCAATTTTCACGGCCTATCGCCCTCGCCTCGCACCTGCTACTCAATCATCTGATAACATCTTCTGCCTCTAGATGCTAGAAAGTCGCTGGGTTTCGTCGTCCAAGGAAATCCTCACGTTCCGCAAAGCGCTGATGAACCCTGTGACGTCACAGCAGTTCCGTCGCTTCGTGTCCATCAAGAGCGATAATTTGGAAAACGACGTCCTCTTCTGGCAGGAGATCCAGAAGTACAAGGTAGGCTGTATGACTTCTGTGTGTGAAGTACAAGGTAGGCTGCATGACTTCTGTGTGTAAAGTACAAGGTAGGCTGCAAGACTTCTGTGTGTGAAGTACAAGGTAGGCTGCATGACTTCTGTGTGTGAAGTACAAGGTAGGCTGCGTGACTTCTGTGTGTAAAGTACAAGGTAGGCTGTATGACTTCTGTGTGTGAAGTACAAGGTGGGCTGCATGACTTCTGTGTGTAAAGTACAAGGTAGGCTGCATGACTTCTGTGTGTGAAGTACAAGGTGGGCTGCATGACTTCTGGGTGTAAAGTACAAGGTAGGCTGTATGACTTCTGTGTGTGTGTGTGTGTGTGTAGCGGGGCCCGTGGGTGTTTCTCCCTTTTTGTTTGTTTTGGATGCACTCATGTGTGGGTGCGTGTGTGTGCGTGCGTGTGCGTGCGTGTGCGTGCGTGTGCGTGTGCGTGCGTGTGCGTGTGCGTGTGCGTGCGTGTGCGTGCGTGCGCGTGCGTGCGCGCTATGGTCGGGATAGGGGTGGAAGGAGAATGAGGTATTTTACAGCTTTTTATACAATGTAAATTTAACATATTGATAAAAACTATTTTCATAATCGCCTTAGTGGGGAAAATAGAAGACAAAATTTAAAAAGTACATAATTCAACAAGAAGGGAAAACAATAATCTTTGTATGTTATCAGTTACCGACATAGCCAGTAGGGGTGTTGTCTCGCGGTTAATTTAGCACAGACTGTATGATAAAGCTGACTTGATATCAGCAACTATAACGGCCTTGGTACCTACAGTGATGAACGACGAAGAGGCTAGATTAACAAATAATAATAATAATAATACACCATAGAAGATTTACTCGGGTGATGTTGGAAATGTTTACATGGATCAATGTTGAAGGATTAAGTACTTCTGTTTGTTCACGAGACTGGACGTGTGTGACCTTGGTTGCATTGCATGAGCATTCTTACCTGCACTTCCGGTCAGAAGGGCGGTCGCGAGCCCTGTTGGACATGTGTATTTACATAAACCATTACGTGCGGACAGGCAATACGAACGCCTTGCTACCTGACTATGGGTTTTAAAAAAACTTGCTTTGGTTGGTGTGGAAGAGACTGGCGACCCAGGGATGGCTTGCATGAGCTTTCGTAGTTGCTCTTCTGGTCATCAAGATGGTCGTAAGGCCCGTTCTTCCTGTGGATTTTACATGCAGCTTTACATATGGTCAGGCAGTGAGAACGTTCATGCAAGCCAACCCAGCTCTGAATGTAAATGTAAGGCAGAAGACATGGTCTGAGGTGTTACGTGGCGGTGTACATATGTCTGTATGTAATTGTAAGGCAGAAGACATAGCTGAGGTGTTACGTGGCGGTGTACATATGTCTACAGCAAATGCATCACACACATACAGAGGAGAGCATGCTGACCCAGAAAATTAACGCCATCATCAACTGCTTCATCGACTCGCAGATCCCGCCCAGCCTGCAGGTGGACCTACCGCAGGAAATTGCGGACAGGGTCCTGGACCGGAAGTATGAGCGGGGGCCGTACCTGTTCCGCGAAGCACAGGTTAGCTGCCGTCTCTTCCTGTCCTGGCGTGACGCCATTCTGTTATTTTAATTGTTATTAAGGTGGAATGCATGAGACTTTCATATCTGTGTCGGGTTGCCGGTCATGACTTTCACTTCCTACTGATGTGCCCACGATATGCGCGATCTGCGACCATCGCTTACTGTCGTTATGCTGTTATCCGACAGATCTTTGAGTGTCACATCTTGTTGTGCTGTGATAGGTGGGATCCGTGACCGTCACAGTAGTTGTTACAAGTCACAAAGGTTGACCAACTGGCTGCAGTTATTTTGAGTTTGTGAACTATTACAGTATTAATGTTATAGACTGGACATAACATGCACTGACACAATTCTGCATGGAGACTATAACCTTAGAAAAAGACTCTCTGAAGTGTACGCGTCGACTGTTTATAAAGATGAACAGCAGGGTGTTTCCAAATGGCGCAGAAAGGGTTAAAACAAGGTGAGGATGCACGTGTTAAAGCATCAAAAGCTGGAGTTTCTCTAAACTGCACTAGACGCCAGTGTAATGATGTTTAATGCAGGCGATAGATCACTTCAGGCCTATGTAATGACGCTGCTATCTGGATAAAATGACAGCTACACCTGCTTAAAGATAACGACGCAAAAAGACAAAAATGCGCTTGATGTCTATTAAGCGATACTGCCAGAGATGGAGAAAACGTCTATTGAGATTTCTTGTCATCACTGGCTCCCAAGGCCGTTAGCAAAGATTGAGACTGTGGCATCTTGTGGCTGTCCTTAAACGTCTAGTGATAATTCAGTTAATCAATTAATCAAACTTTTCGACTTTTGAAGAGTTTCATAAGCTTTTGTACCGGCATGTAATGCGGAAGTGATGGCATGAAATTGTATATGTCCTATATATGTAACTGTTTGCTTTGTTCTTTCTTTCACTTACTTATTTTTTATTCGTTCCTTCTTTTTTCCTTCTTTTTTTTGCATTTAAATACACTGGAATCGCGCGCCTGCGTGCGTGCGTGCGTGCATGTGTGTGTGTGTGTCTTCCTACAGCTGGCTGTATTCCGCATCCTGTTCGGCCACTGGAAGGACTTCTGCGATCTGCGGATGAAAGTGGCCGACGACAAGGTTCTCCCCACCATCGAGCGACTTCGCCGACACGCCAAGGCCAAGGAGAGACAGAGACAGGCGGAAGTGGAGCGGAAACTAGAGCAGGTGGGGAGTGGTCAGAAACATTCTAGAGACTGCAGTGGGGAGGGGGGACCATTTGTCTCGCTAGGCCTACTTATAAGGTGTCCGAATCTTAGGCAGGGAAGCGGTAGAAGAACTATGTGCCAGAGTTGACGAAGCTTGATATTCAAGAATTAGCTGTTTCGGGGATAAATATATTTCAAAAATACTCTCTACATGATAGTCCAGCTGTCTGATGAGGCTGTAGTCTCTTCAATCAATCTTTGACCAACTCACTTGGCGCATTAAAGTTTAAAAGGTGCCTTTGACTGTTCTCACAAGGTGTCATTGAATCTTCTCAAAAGGTGTCATTGAATGTTCTTAAAAGGTGTCATTGAATCTTCTCAAAAGGTGTCATTGAATCTTCTCAAAAGGTGTCATTGAATGTTCTCAAAAGGTGTCATTGAATCTTCTCAAAAGGTGTCATTGAATCTTCTCAAAAGGTGTCATTGAATCCCCTCAAAAGGTGTCATTGAATCTTCTCAAAAGGTGTCATTGAATCTCCTCAAAAGGTGTCATTGAATCTCCTCAAAAGGTGTCATTGAATCTCCTCAAAAGGTGTCGTACGATGAACCAAAACAGACTCATTCGTTTTGTCTACCAATCCTTCTTGCGCGGATTGCATTGATTATGCAACATGGAACCACTTTTCCTGGCTTTTTTGAAGGGGTAGGGCAAATATACAGCTTCCACCTGCTCCACCTACCAAGCTTTGTGGTCCAGAGTTCTTTCCCTTAAGAGGTGCTTGAAATGGACGTTGTGCACGTCACTTCCTCTCTACATTCTACATTCTTTCTGTGCGTTTGGAAGACGAGTAACAAATTTTCCTTCATCCTCTTCGCTTTTCTTTCTTTCCTACGCTATAGTCTTCCATCTTTTTCTTTCTTCGTTCGCTCTCTTTCTCTCTCTTCTCACTATTGCGTGTTGCTTTGTCTTTCGCTCAATGTCCCGCTCTCATCGTTCTGCCACAGCCGACGGCGTAGAACGACAGCCGACGTACGCCAACAGCTGTGTAAATGTGGCGTCACACCACTCCTCACTGCACGTGACCCAACTAGCGTGACAGACGGCTGCACTTCTGTCCGCTCTCACGTGACCTCACACGTCACATCCTCCTCGGCTTCACCCGAGGGGCTTCATCAGCCTCGCCATTCCGCGAGATGGAAGAGGGTTTGGGGGGAGGGAGGCATCTCTTGCTTCTAGGCTGACGAATGGTAGTGTTTGAACTTTGCTTTTAAAAAGTTCGCTTTTTAAAGGCGCTCACCTAGTGTGTCTTTACATCTGTTGTTCGAACTCTGAGCTTGCCTTTAGAAACTCCTTTGTTCTCTGAACACTTGACTGCTTATCGTGACACTTTGCCGAATTTTGGACTTGTTTCTTGGTAGATATTGACACAGCTTGAGACGGCGTATTTTTAAGTATTGTTCGCTTTCGTGAAACTGTAGAGCATGCAATGACGTGATTTGTTATTTCTTTAAACCATATCAAACTTTCAACACCCACTTAAGTCATTTTTGGCGGGTCGTTGAGTTAAACGTGGGGATGTGGTTCTTAGTGCATGCCTTTTTTTCACATTCTTGTATGATATTGTCGTGCGTGCGCACACATACATAAGTACGCCCAGGCACGCTGCCGGCAGAGGGCTGAGGACAGATTCAGACCTGCTGTTGACCAGCATTGTCAGCAGGACTCGCAGCAAGATTTGCGTCCACAAGACTAGCTTAGCAGGCCTTTTGCCTAGGCCATCATAGGTACGGAGACCAGGCTGGCTTGTGAACGCTTAAAAAACTGTTACTTGCCGCAGCTAGTCTTGGCTTACATGCTGTCAAGGCTGGAAAAGCGGGTTCCTGAAAGTGACTGAAGAACACCGATTGAGCCCCTTTAGCTAAGAGATTTTCGAATCACATATACGGTTGTCATCATGTGATCTTTCATCCAATAGGCGTCGTTTTCCCTGCAAAAAATTCAGTTTCTGGTACGGCAAAGCCAGGATAACTGCGCCCCGACTCATCATGGAAATCTATAAATTGCTGTCATGATAGGATTAAATTGTACGTCCTGCCAGGCTTTTGCTAGTCTTTTGTAGAATAAGCTGTAAAACTTATTATTTTGTCAAAGTCGGACAGGGCTTTTTTTCCAAAATTGGTGTGGAATTAGTCCTTTATCGCTGTCGTTCTGTTCCTCGTTTCCCATGGTTACCAGCAGCTGTCAGCTAAGAACAGCAATGCGAAGAATTATAAGTATGGCTAAGATAATTAAAAATATGTCAACACTAATAATTAAATAAAATATATTTGTAAAAGAATTGTTAGCACTGCATAACAAAACAAGTTAAAAGTTTCATTATGAGATCCGTAACAGTAAAATAACAGTTCGTGTGATTAATGAAAGGAAATGCATGTCGTCTGAAAACTAGTGTATCATTTGGGTATGACGACTGGCATTCTAGGGACACATTTTGGGGACAGTGCAGAAAACTAAGATCAACAACTTTGAATCAGCATCTTGTTAAGAACCTGTTCAGTAGACGAAAACGTGGAGGCTCTTAGCGGAAGTAAACATGAAGTGGCCTGCGCACGCGCCCTGAGCCCCCGGAGAGAGCATAACTGTTCTCGCACCCCCCAGTATTACAACATCTGACACAGTTGGTTTGTTCACGGTTTGCTGAGAACACTGACTGAGCGCTGGGACTGTCGGTGCCAACAAAAACGGCCGCGGACTGAAGAATTTGCCAGCTCAGACCCTGCACTACCCGACTACCCCAGTTTACCTACAGGCCGCACGCACGTTTATCAGAGGAAGCCTGAAAGGCAAATTTCAGTCTTGCCGTTGAGGCGCAGAGGAAGAAGACAGGAAACTGTCAGACTGAGATGTCGATGTGTGCGCATGCGGTCAAACGTGCAATCTAAGGTGCACAAACCAGTCCCCGACCCGCACGCATCTGCAAACCGTGTCTGCTGCGTCTCTTGCGGCCCGCTGTCGACCAGTTCGTCTACTGTTTTTCCAGAGCTCGGCTGGCGCCAAGCGTCTGTTCCCAAGCGCTTTCCAGCAGATTTAAACTCCATTACCAGTCTATCGCCCTCCTCGCTGCGACACGCCTTTTTGTGAACGCCTGCTTCTGGGCCTAATATGTTAAAAGTAATATCGCGTTTTTTCTGTTATTTTCTTTCCCCCTTTCAGTGTTCTAGCCCGCATTCAGTGTTAATACTCCACAATCTTTTGTTCGCGAATCACGGTTAAAGTGAAAGCTTCCATACCCCTTCCTCATGTTCTCCCCAACCTCCACCATGTTGCCCTTTTGGAATACAGATCTTTAACGGGTGTTCATGTTTTAAGCCACTGGCTTCTCTAAGAGAAAGCTGTTTTCCGGTAAATTAGCTATACATCCGCAGTGTTAAACAGACTCGAGAATGAGTGGGTTATAAGACATCAACAAAGGCAGTGAAACGTACTCATACACACCTGTTGCAAAACGATTTTCATACAACAGTCGCTCATTTTCAGTGGGGGAAAAACCATACAGCTATAACAAAATGGTTTTTAAAGTAGAACTGAAGAGCACATGTATGTATGTATGTATGTATGTATGTATGTATGTATGTATGTATGTATGTATGTATTTATGTATTTATGTATGCGTGTTTGCGTGGGAGAGAAGGGGGAAATAAAGCCACATCAACCCACTGGTTTGTTTCGGGAGAGAAAAAACTATGAAGACATCATACGGGTATCTGAAGCTCCAACACGGTGAGTGGAAGCTTCTCTCGGGCGATTTTGAGCGAGAGCCCCAGACTACCATAGGGGTGACGGGTTGTCGATTATTAGATCTTCACTGAATGTGAAATTTTAATATTTTGTACGCCTGTAATAGGAAACTGCTTATTTTCCCCTCTAAAACTAAATAAGCTATCACACTGCAGCTTCATTGCAAAATGGCAACTGTGAACGAAAACGCGCTGCGAACTGTGAAGTGTTTAAATTCAGGTAAGAAGCAAATATTGTAGATCCAACCAGCTTGAAGAAGTTATAGAATCATACTTTGTTTCTTCCACGGGTCCTGTTAACAAGGACATTTTCGTGGAAAAACAATGTTTAAGTCGAAATGGATGTCAGTGACAACGACACCGGTCGAAAGAACGTGTTGATAGGTTTCCATACTTGAACGCCGGTGTCAGTATGTGACCGGGTGGGTCGTCCCACGTGTGACAGCACGTAAACTTTGTCTAAGCAACACCGTCCTGATACGGACCTAGTTTGCTGCGGGACGTTAAGCAACAAACACCAGTACCAATCCATACTTGAACGGCCCTTGTTTGTTGCGGATGGTTTAGATTGGACGACCTACTTCGTATCATGCGAAGGAAAAAAAACACAATATCTTTTCCGTTTCTTAGTGCCAGTGATTATTTTTGTTTGTGTTGTTGCTTTGGCGAATATTTATTAACAAACATCTGCTTAGACATGGAACGTAACCTCCGATAACCGTGCACCATAAAAAAGAGATAAAATCCAAGCCGAATAAAAAGTAATTTTCCAGTGTAAAAAAATTTGGCAGTGTGTTGTTTACGTGTCAAATTTGGCGAAATCGGTGCATGGTTGCTAAGGAACTTTAAGCAAAGAAATTCGGAAATGTTTGGAGACGGTTTTGTAAAAACCCCGTGTTGTGGGTACCATGTTTACAGCCTTGTAACTCAGCGAATCATAATCAGATCCGAAAATGGGTTTCACCGCTGGAAAGAGCAGATAGCACTGTTAGAAGCAACCAAAACACAAAATATGCGAAAGTGAACTTTAGACTCATTTTGTGGTGGAGCGTCACATGTATACGTGAATATATGAAGGTAAGTAAGTCTAACAGGAATTGCCTTCCCACTGTATAGGTCGAACCAGCTCCCATGCCGACCTGGATGCAGAACCCACTTTTCGCTAAGTTTGGTTCCCCCAAGGTATTTCAAGTTGTGTTGTGTGTTGCACTCATCGCCTGTCAGCACGTGTGTGTGTGTGTTTCAACCTCACAACTAACCTCTGGCCTCGACCGACACTTGAGTGACCATGACCCTGCAGCAACCACACACCATACTCAGCATGCTGTCGATGTACCATTAATGGTTATAAGGCTACAATCTGTTACCTGCTTAAAGGGCTTCCTACACTTGCAATGCTCTCAACGTTGAGCGAAAACATTTTCCGAGCATTCTCCGTACACGGGCGCATGACACCTGCAACATTTTACC
>SMGT01000509.1:118587-130699 GCA_004794575.1 Lanistes nyassanus | reverse complement strand
GGGGGGGATGCCTGCCCACTAAAAGCAAGCGCATCAATTATTTAAATTTAAAAAAAACACCTCAGTTATAAGCAAGATTTTAACGTCCGTAAGCCTGCTCACACCTCAGTTTTTCCTCTGTAGTAAAAACAAAGAAATGCAAGAAGCTGGTGTGGCGCAGGCATAATATGGAAGCTTTTTGACAAGACAAGGAACATCTAAGAATAAAAATATCAGAATCATTTGTGTGCTTTGTGATGATGATCCACGGGTCTTTTTTCACTTTTCCGAATGTGTAGTTTTTTTCTTTCTTTTTTTCTTGCTTTCTTCCTGTGTGGCTGTGTGTCTCCAATTTTATATAGATCACCTGCAAATGATGTTATATGGAGCTCAAATCGACCTTGACTTATTGCTAATGTTTCTGATTTCGTAACATCGTAACAGCTTGCAGTCCCCAACATACACGTACTTGCTCTAAAGAATGTTTTAATTGCTGGTGCATATAACCTCAAATACAACTGTCCATGCCCAGACAAAGAAATATCTACGAAATATAAATATTTACTCACAGTGTATTCAATGCTGGGTCTAGTTAACTGAAATGCCAATGGAACATACATGTCTCAAAAATGTATTAAACATTTGTTCAGTATCGTATGCAAAATAAGGAGAAAACGTATTTTTGATTGTTTTTTTTTTAAAAATTAGATTGTAGATCTGTGTCGGTCGGGGTGGGGGGAACAAAACGTTAACAATTTTAGTTGGTTTTTAAACTGAATTCAAAGAAAGGCTGTCTAAAAACGCGCATCAGGCCAGCCAGGGGCTGGGGCTGGGGCTGGGGTGGTTTGCATGAGCGTCTTTTTTTCTCTCCTGTTCATTCGTAAAGGTGCATGTAAAGTACACAGTGAATGGGTCTTACCACCGCTCTTATGACTAGAAGTCGAGATAAGAACGCTCATGAAAGCCGGCCCTGGAGGCGAAATGTTTTTCGTACATGAACTCTGAGGCGAGTCCTAACTTGGTATGAACTTACGTGAGCCGACTTGAAATCAGATTGTAAACATCCTGTTTGATCCCAAATCGCAGACTTCAACTTATATATACATACATACACACAGAAACCCGTGCCTAATACTAAAACCTAACCCTACACCTAATCCCAATCCGAAAAAAAAATTAAAGCTACCTGTGAAATTCAGTCGCGAAAAGCTAGTGTCTTTACCACAGGTCTGTCACCACTTTGGCTTTGCTTGGCTCACTGTAACTATAAGAAGTTGCGCTGTGACGTCTCCACCCCCCCCCCCAAAAAAAAAGAAGCTACAACAGGGTTCGAACTACAACCATTCAATCGCGGAAAACCAGTCTCGTAAAGTCTCGCTGTATTTCAGTAAGCTTTCTCTGATTGGCACACATCCATCTGAGCCACTTGAGGATAACCCCCAGAGTACATGTAGGAAAAATATGGCGCCCTGGACTGGTTTACATGGTCGTTCTTATCTCCTGTTTGTACGTAAAGGCGCACATAAAATACACAGGACGAATGGCCTTTACGACCACCCTTATGACCGGAAGAGCGGACAGGAACGCTCTGTACGATCGGCGACATGTTCCTGTTGACCGTGTCTCCTTTAAATATAAATTCACTTTTTTTGGTCTCCCCATTGTAACATCAGAACTTCATTTTATTCTTCAACGTATGATGACCATATCCCCTACGCAAACAACCCGAACAGCTTACTTATTCCAGAATAACCGCTCTGACAGAAATACGTTCCTTGAATTTCGCATTCACGAAAACCGAATAGCTTATTTTTCCCTCGTTATTGGGTATTAACTTATTCGGTCGTCGCAGGAGCGAATAGCTTATTTCAAGTTCGCCAAAACATTTTCAAAGACAGAAAGAGAATCTACTATTCGGGAATAAATTCAATACTGTTTACACGCGTACGGGGACTCAGAAATAAATCTATGGCCCTTGTCACGGCGGGCGGGTACCTTATCTTATTGGACTTCGACTTTTGAGAATTATTGAACAAACTGTTTATGGCGATCTTGTAAATGTTGATTTAATTTAGCAATCGTCACCAAAACCTTTACTGCTTTAGGTCAGTGGTTTCTAAACCAAAGGGTGACGATGCTGTGAAATAATGCGAACAACTAGAGCAATCTTCCGAGGGAAAAGATTCTCATACTTCGACACGCTCGCTCAGTCTCTCACAGGCAAAACACTACTAGCTCAAGAGCCCCCACCCTCGTAAAACACTCAACTGCAGCGAACTGTTATTCAGCATATATTTCAAAACACTAACTGGCTCGACAACATCAAATATCTACAAAATATTTACAAAGAATCACCGTGCTCGTGTCTAGGGTAACACGCTGCCTGATGACGTCATACCACGTGCAACAGACAAAGGAAGTAATCAAATCACTGCAAGAGGGAAAACCAAACTGCCAAACCGGCCTATGATCCCGCTCTATACACACGTACAATAAGTGACCGACAATAGAGCTCCTATTCTTGTCACCACTGCAACAACAACTTCTGCGATACACAATAACAAAGCTATCAAACTGAATCAAGTAGTGACCACCAAAGAGCACCTACTCTTGTCACTATTGAAACACTACTTTTCCGCAGAACACAGATACCAGAAGCGACCGTTACAGAGCACCAACTCTGGTCACTACCGTACCAACAGCTTTACTGCAATACACCAATGTGACACGTGACTGATGACCGAGCACCAACTCTGGTCACTATTCTACAGCAGTACACAGATACGAGAAGCGACCGTTACAGAGCACCAACTCTGGTCACTACCGTACCAACAGCTTTACTGCAATACACCAATGCGACACGTGACTGATGACCGAGCACCAAATCTTGTCGCTACCAACACTACAGCTATTCAGCGACCCACAAAATAAGCTACGCCACTGCTTCAGCCACGCTACACTCAGTCCCGTCTACTGGCACACTTGCCCAATCACTAGCTATGACATCTCCTGTCTCCGGCAGGATAAAAACACTTATCTTACATCCACGCGAGTCCCCGACTCTAAGATAAGTTTAAGGTAAGAGCAGACCTTACTTATAAGGCACGTCCAGTGGTCTCTTTCCGTCTCAGTCCGTCGAGGCGGTCAGCAGATTACACTCGTAACTGCAAGAGAGCTGGAGTCTTCCTTTTGGCAAGATGGCGACTGAGGTCCGTAGGCTAGCACGTGGTCGCTTCACTGGGTCTCTTCCTAGGTGCACGTCCCTCTCTGTATTCTGTGTCGGTACCCTTGGCGCTCCTTCTCTCCTCCCCTTTCTTCTCGATCTCACATTTTTACCTCCTTATGTAGTAAGCGTTCTGACGCACTACCCTCAAGTAAACCGGTTCTAGCCAGACTAGGGAGAGCAGAATGATTAACCTGGCCAATGCCCGTACACCCAGGTGTCGATTGTGGGTGGAGCGGTCAGCCTGGTGATGACGTATCTTCCCCCTACTAGCTTACAAAGGGAGGAGCTAAAAGGCTTACCTAGGAGTGAAGGTAATAGCCTAGGGGTGACATGTGACAGCCCTAAAGTACACTTGTTTCCATCTGGTTTTTCGATCGTTTCTTCTGACTAATGACCAGCTAAAGCACAAAAAGAAAATTCCAGTTATACCCCCCCCCCAGAATGTTGCTAATTATATTAGAAAAAAATTTATGACGTAATTTAGGGTACATAGTCAATTAAGGTTAGTAAGGCTCTGGGTGCAGTACTTGGCAGGTCTCGCGAGAGTTGTGTGAAGAGTCCCTTATGGGTTTTCTTGCCTGTACACGTACATGTAGAGTTGTGTAATTTATACATTACTATTGACTATTCGCATACCTCAATAAATGACAATGTATAATCATATCCCCTTTTAATCTTCAGTAAGATTTTAAGTTCAAAGTGTCTTTTTACTGTCATTTTGTGATTATCAACTCTTTTTCTGTTCTAATTCTCAGATTCGTGCGTTCTTTATTTTTGTGTCTTCAAGGCCTGATAACTCACTCGCACGAACAGGGCAAGGGCGGGGCGAGCTGGAAGGGTCGAGACGTGTCTGGAATAAATGAGTGATTTATTATGATCAGTGTGGATATTATCCACCAACACACCCCTAGGGGAGGATGCTTGGAAAGTATAAAGAGCTTTAGGAGTTGGCGGCGGGAGAAAATCCTCAAGTGTGCGCTGTCGAAAAACGGCAGCGACTGTTCATTAGCCAGGGGTCGGGCGTTCGCTGCTGTCACCAGCAAGCGATGCCTATCAGACTGCAGTCACGTGGGCTTGCCAGTCGTCCAGCGCTTCAAAGACTAGCGCGCATCCCGCAACACTGACGGGGTCAGCACGCGCGCAGCTCACGGGGCATTAGACTGGCAGGCATGCGTGGCGGACACAGCACGCAGTTCGGCGCCCACATGTGCACGTTGCGTGTATACACAACCTCCAAAATGTGAAGAAGCCCTCACAAAATGTTTGCAATGACTGTTGCACCTGTTCCACGAGGTTCGACTTCTCGCCATCGTGTCACCGTCTTTGTCAAAATGTCCGACTGTCTTTCACTGGTGCCTTTTCTTAGCCACATGAATACTGGGTAGGATCATTCCCACTGTGTCAGTTTCTCGGGTACCCCGCCCCCCTCACCACGTTTAGACCACTCCGGCCGGGTCTCTGGTAGCCTGACATGTTTGTACCATTCCAGGTGGACTTCTCGGGTAGCGTGGCTGGAAATCCAAAAAGTTTTCTGGCAGATGGCTACAGTAATTTTTTTTTTTTAAATCTTGCAACGACATCTAGAACTATTGTAGTCTTTTCAGTGGCAATGTTAATGCAACCAGCTACAAATACAATGGTGGCGGTCCGTTTTGTTTTGGGTTTTCTTCGGGTTTTTTCCCCTTTATGCGGGTGATCTGGTTGTGATCCGTGCTCGGAAGTAAACTGTTGCTAAAGACACGGAATCTTTACCTTGAAGAGAAAAGCGATAACACGGCCGGTCCTAAAGCTGCACTCCCTCCTTTTTTTTAAGCACTACAGTATGTCGTTTATTATTATTAACGCTTCATAAGCATTTTTTGGTTCATGTTTGGAGATTGTACAAGCCACCATATCTACATGTCTACATACCCGCGTGCCATGCAGTTTGATCAGACCGTGAATCTTGGACACGTGACGTCACAACTGCAGAAGGCTAGATTGTAGTTTGGCGGGGACTCCACTACCCTACCGCATGGCGAAGTAATGGGGGCGTTTCAGCAATGCGGTAAAAGGGGCGAGATGGGGGGGGGGGGAACGGGTTCTTTTGTGGTCTGTAAAACCGTACAGTGCCCCGCCGTTCTGCCTTATAGTTGAAACGTGTGCTAGGCTTTAATGAGGAAGGGTGTGTACTTGCGTACATGATATTATTATATCTAATACATGTAGCCTGGCGAAGGCTGTGGACAGCTGACCGACTAATGGTACCCACTATAATATGTGCACTAAACCCAGACAGAAGACTAGCAGGCAGGAAGATTTTTTTTAAAAAGGGTCTAACAGGCAGGTAAAAATACAGTCACTCATGCAGTACCTTAAAGCTAATCAGACGAGAAGCTTGAATCGCTGCTTCATCAATCACGATTCTGCGAATCAGTTTCGTTTTTTTTTTTTTTTTGCCGTTTGAAACCTGTACATCGAGCTCACGATTATAAACAGGACACAGATTCTCTCCCTTCAGCTAGCAAGATCAACAAGCTGTTCCTCTTCACGGCAGCTGTTTAGGTTTGTAGGCCAGCAGTTGGAATGGACTCATTTAATTATGAAGTCCTCTACCCTGTCTTCACTTGATGATTTCAATAAGGTTTGTATCTAACATTCCTTGAAGCCTCATGAGCTTGACGTCAATCAAAATGAGGGTATTTTATCA
This sequence comes from Lanistes nyassanus, assembly GCA_004794575.1. Classification (NCBI taxonomy): domain Eukaryota; kingdom Metazoa; phylum Mollusca; class Gastropoda; order Architaenioglossa; family Ampullariidae; genus Lanistes; species Lanistes nyassanus. Next base: position 124,805 of record SMGT01000509.1, on the reverse strand, counting down.
ATCAAAATGAGGGTATTTTATCAATCAAAATGAGGGTATTTTATCAATCAAAATGAGGGTATTTTATCAATCAAAATGAGGGTATTTTATCAATCAAAATGAGGGAGTTTTCAGTCGAAACTTTCCAAGCGGACCAGCTGCTTTAGGTTACTCATTTGGCATGCTCGAGGTCGATGCATAACTTAATTTCGATCATATATTTCATTGGGTGGCAAGCTCTGAATCATGAAACGCGAAACATCCAACACTGGCGAGGTCTAGAGCAGGTCCTAGGATTGAATCACGTCTGAATCACAGTGAATCATGATTCCATGAATGTTTCACGTGCCATGTCACACGTGAATCATCGTGATTCTGGTTTTGCTTCGAGTCAAATCACATCCGTGTGGCATAGCTGAATTTACGTTCAGATTTTAATGCCATCATGATGGGCTCACGCATTGCAGTGTACCTTATAGACTTGTGTTTGTCATGGATCACCCTAATGCCAGGAACCATGCGGGTGGAAAAGTCTTTCTTTCTTTCTTTCTTTCTTTCTTTCTTTCTTTCTTTCTTTCTTTCTTTCTTTCTTTCTTTCTTTCTTTCTTTCTTTCTTTCTTTCTTTCTTTCTTTCTTTCTTTCTTTCCTTTTACATCTACTACTTCCCCACCCACGAAATAAAAAGAGAGGTAATCTTATCGCAAGTATCGTGTTACAAGCGGTCCGTCGCGCGCTGTTATGTCTGTCGCCAGCGCCATGAGCAGACGAAAGGATAAATGACAAAATCATATTCGATACCCGCTAGAGGATCAGCGGCTTCACAGAGAACAAGGAAGTCGGGAAGAAAACGTGGGAAGGGTGGGTGGGGGAGTTTAACTGGCGACCTTGTCATCTGCACATCGACTGAAACTGTCGGCACTGTTTTTTATATATTTATTTTTTGTGGCGCCATTTTCAAGATTCCATGCTTGATACAACAAGCTTTGTATACAAGCACTAATGTTTTATTGCCTCCTTACGATGGCACAGCTTATGCTTGTACCGAAGTCCCCCGTACATTGACATACCTGCCTTCTGTCGACATAGGCGTGTGTAGCGCTAGGATTTAACGCGCCCTACTATCTCTCCCCCCATCCCCCGAACCAGAAAAAAATGTAGCCAGCAGGGCGGATAAAAACGGTTGTAATACCCCCCCCCTCCCCAAGAAGGACAGCAGCCGCAAATACCAGAACTACAGAAAACATAAGCTTCATCAGCGACCCCGACAAAATCATGTTCAAAGTCATTCCCGATCGGTAGACTGAAAGCCCATGCAGAACTATTAGCAGAGGTACAAGCTGGCTTCAGACCAGGGAGGAGCACAGTCCAACTGCCAAGCTAGGATTTGAAAAAACATCAGACAGAACTGTTGTTAAAAACTTTTGTCGACTTTAAGAAGGCCTTCGACAGAATATTGCACACGGGCTTTTGCCAGGTACTGAAGTAATTCAACATCGAAGGTCTAGTGGAAGTCACATAAGCACTGTGAATATTACATCCGTGCCGTGACTCTAAACGACGAGGTAGGCAACTTCTTCCCAACCAACCATCCAAGAAGGCTGCTTGCTGTCACAATTCTTCTTCAACGTTTTCCTTGAAAAGATCCTGCATGAGACCTTCCACAAAAAACAGGAGGTAGCGTTATCTCCACCCTGCGCTAATTCGCTGATCCACTGATGACATCGGGCTTCTTGGCTGCCGCAGGCCACAGCTGGTGCCAGAAAGGTTTTCAGAACAAGCGGAGGCTTCAGAAATGAAGGTGAGGTGTGAAGAAAGTAAAATGATGGTCAACAGTACAAGCGACACCCACGCAGACATCATTATGAATAATAAAGAGAAGCTGGTAGAAGTGGAAACTTTCAAATATCTCTGTTCTACAATGACTAGAGATTAAAGATCGACTGTAGAAGTCAAGCTTAGACTAACCCTGGCCACCTTGTCTCGCAAACTCGAAAAATATGCAGGAACTGCAACATCAGCTTCTCCACCAAGATCAAGCTCTACAAAGGCCTGGCAGTCTCCATCCTGCTGTATGGCTGTGAAAGCTGGACATTGACAGCTGTGTTACAAAATTATCGAAGCCTTTAGATCGAATGCTTCCCCAAGCTTCTCAGAATATTCTGGATCGAACACACCAAAAATGTCTATGCCCCCAACAAAGTAGACAGACTGGCTGGTCCCCGGGGGCCTCTCCTCGCGACCATCAAGAAAAGGAAGCTGGCATGGCTCACCACACCACACGTCATGATACAATCTTCCTAAGACCATCTCGCAAGCCACACTGGGGGGTGGAAGGAGGGGAGGATGGCAGAGGGAAAGCTGGGTTGACAACATCAAGGGGTGGACAGGACCTGGCTCCCCAGCTCCGATACAGACAGCAGAAGACAGACCCGGATGACAGAGATTGTCGGAAACTATATCTCGCATGTTTCACCCCCATCCTCACTTTCCACGATATTCTAGGTGACGCTCCGGAGACGAGATGATTTTTCTTTAACTGCATTCGTGAACCTTTCGCTGGTGTACCCCACACCCGTCGTCAGCATCATTACCGACGACTATTGTGAACGCACACAGTTAGAACATACGGCAACCCTGGGCGGGGGGGGGGGAGGAGGAGGGGAAGACATTGACGATGATATTCTTGGATAACTGTTCACGCACATTCGCCATAAACACGACCAAGCAACTCTTATGCTTTCCTTGGGAAACCTTATGTCATGCTTCATTTGACTGTTGGGGGAGGTGGGAGAGAGCTACTTTCATTTTGGGACACAGACTGCGGGGTGGATGTTTGGAGATGGGGGAGGGGGTTGGAGAACGGTGGATGTCTGCACCAAGGGGAGAAACTATTTTTAATTACCTCTCTTCCCCATCTCTACAATCAGTTCCCCCCCCACACACACACACACTCACATGCACACAGACGCGTAATGCACTTTATCCTTTATTAGGGACGTGTTAAAGCAAGAAACATCGAATTTTTTCATTTACAATCTCTTTCTGTCTCTTTTGTTGGTTTTGTTATAGTTGTTATTGTTGTTAAAGGCTATTTAATTTTTTTTAGTGTTTGAAAAGGGACGATAAAAAAGACGATGAAAGGCTGCCTTACATCGGGTCCCTCAAGCGTCTCAATTATCTCTGAAGTTAACTTGCTAAGTCATTGCTGCCTGGCCAAAGTTTCGTAGGAGACCTAGAAGATAAAGAGGTGTCTTTGACCTTTTATTTATTTATGTACTTTACTTTCGGGAAATATTTAGTCCATGTGTTTGCTATTAATATTTTTCCTCCAGTGAATTTATTTTTACTTTGTCATAGGTTTGCTAGCACGGACTCTAATTTTTAACTTCTTTCAACAGAGAACGCTTTCTTGCCTTTTATCAACACCACATCACTCAGTTACGTGAAAGCGAGGTTTCGGAAAATTAATCAGCTTAAAAACTCAACTGCACAAACACATTGAAGTATGCGGAGCTCGTGGCTCATATAATCATCTTTTCAAAAAGCAAGTGTAGTGGAGCGACTTTTTGTCCCTTAACGTATGTCCCATTACAGGCAACTCGATTGCAGTCGGTGCTGACGTGGGTTGATGAGTGAGATTAGAGGGGAGAAAAACTCAGTGAAGAAAGATGAATAAAAACAGGGAAAGGTAAGAGTCAAAAAAGTAGCTGCAAAAAGGCGATGCTCTGTCCTAGCTGAAACTCCTTTCTTCGCCACTGTCCTCACTTTCTCCTCTTTCCCTCCTCTTTTCGTCCTTCTATCCCTTTCCCTCCCCTCCAACATGTATAATTATTCCTATCCAAATGTTCTATCTAAATCTGACATCTTACAACAACATCAACCACTTGGAGCCCCATGGAAATGTAGTAATATAGTGTGAAAAAATACTGATCTATTGTTAACAACACACAGATATTTTCTTTTGGAAAATACATGATGCCACTGAAAGAAGCTGACTAACTGTCCTTTCCGCACACGTCTTCCCCGTAACCCCTTCAGGGCTGATAAACGGTGTTAAAATCCGTACCTGCAGGACGGAGCCTTCCATAACCCCGCACTAAAAATAAAAGATATTCTTGTTCTTACCTGGCTGTACTTAGTATCATGCCAGTTAGTTAATTAACCGCTAATGGGGTATGCCAGTTCTTGCGCGATACAGTTTAAGAAAATGCGAACAACATTCTCGTCATGAAGTCCCGACTTCCGACCCCGGAAAAGTAAGCGAGATGTTGCAGTAAAGAGCTGCCTGGCGCTAGGCACATTTGAATTAGAATGAGGACTGCTGGTGCGCCCTCAGTAGCCAGTCTTTCCTCTGCATTTTTTCTTTTCCTTTATTTTATTTCATCATTTGTTTACGATCTCATCCTTTGTTACAGGTTTTTATGCTAAGCTCCAGGGTGCAGTCTCCGTTTAAAAGAATGTTTAGCGCCACCCTGCTGATGGCTTTAAATCTTCCTCTCCCCGGCCTTGGTATGACAATGTTCTTTTTGTCCCTCTTCTCAGAAGCAGGGCACCACACATCCCGTTGTCACGTGGGTGAGGTCTGTGAACGCTTTGTTGACAGCCACCCTAAAAATAAAAAAAACCCTGCAAACAAAACTAAACAAGCCATCTAAAATCACATAAAAACAGAACAAAAACTGAAAAAAACCCCACTGAACAGGAAGTAGTATATAAGCTTTGGCTGAGCAACACTCGCCATACTCAGTGATGCAGAAAGTCATCGCCGATACCGGATCGCGTCGTAAGAAAAGTTTTCCTCCTTCCTAACTGAACCAGAGGCTGATGACACCCTGCCATCCAAGACACGAAAGTGCCTTCCAAACATCATTCAGAGTAGTTCAGCTTCCAGGAAAAATAGCTACAGCTTGTGACCGTGTTAGCAGATAATAAAGTAAAACACGCTGCTCGTGGGCATGATAGACGGGCTAAACCTCACACTCATCTGTACACAACTGTCTCGATCTCAATCGAGCGCCAGCTGCCTCTTCTCTTGCTGTCGACAAAGACGTTGTAAAGTAATGGATCCCCCGTGACCTTGTAGGTCGTACGGGGGTGTCTGTGGGCCAGCATCCCTATCTGCCTTACCCTAGTAGTAGTTATTTAGAGGGACAGTGCTTCCACCTCGTGGTGATTTCGCACTATGGAGGATGGGGTCCACGGGCTTGGAATCACCCTGTAGTCGAGTTTTCAGGTTGGGAGGCCTGCGCTCTAACCATTTGGCCATACGCACCAAAATGTACTGTTGTTCAATTTAGTTTACAGGTGCATGTGTATCTTTTTTGCAAAGGAGACTGGCATTGTTTGAATGTAAGTCTTGTCTTGTCTGTTAACAAGAGCAACCTTACATCTGCAGTATTACTTACGGGTGGAGAAAGTCGAAAATGCGGGATGGGGGGAACGCCTCTTAGACCCGTCTAATCGGTCTCCTGTTATTACTTTTAAAACATCACATTGAACAACACAGTACACACCACCCCAATCTCAAGTTTGTGCGCTTTGAATTCTGTGGATGTGCATAAGTTGTGTACTACTAGCTAAAGTGTATGTGCGTGACCACCACCACCACCACCACCACCACCACCACCACCACCACCACCACCAACAACAACAACAACAACAACAATCTGTGAAGTAAATTCCCATATGTTGGCTGGGACACCCAGCATGGCAGTGAGCATTATAGACACGAGAACAGCGAAGTCGTACCGTCAGAAACCACTGGATTGTCGGACCACTGGCATCATTTGTCGCCTTTGTTCGCTGGTGGCTTCGTGGTCGCAAGGGTCTCGACTGAAACTAACCCTCAAGGTGCCCTGCCCCACAGGGATGTTCGTGTGAATGGAAACGCCGTAAACGGGGGGTGTGGGGGTGTGGGGATGTCAAAGGTCAGTCTACTCGCTCGATGAAACAGTAGCATACCAGGACGCACCGCGAACATGAAGTCGGCGCAACTCTTGGCTGCTAATGTAACAGAATCGTATGAAGTCTGAAACTGGAACCCCAGACTCCTACTTCCTTGATGAAACTAGAGCTATGAAATACAGCGCGTACGTAAGCCGAAAATTTTTGATTGCTGAAAATGGATCTACCAGGACCGCAGTGTGCAGCCATCCATCAACACTGCTTTATGGGACGAAACCGAAACCCGTAAGGAACGATAGCATCACCAGAAGGAAGTCCACTCATCCCCCCCCCCC